>LZPO01117856.1:19783-38301 GCA_001675575.1 Neotoma lepida
TTTTACAGGAGGCATTGATATACAACAGATTTTCAGATCTAATTTATGTTTGATACAGATAATTATACTTTATCCTCTGCTTCCATGAATTTCATTATTTAAGGTACCCCAAACAAGCACAAATCTTGTTTTTTTTCTTTTCTTTTTTTTCCAATTTTATCTAACCTGGTACCATCTAGGTTGATCAATGTTGTGACAAATACCATTTCTTAATTTNTGAAGACTTAGTAATATTCTATTGTGTATATACACCATATATTCCTTAGAAAAATTACAAACTCATTTATGGTACTAGCATTATCCTGATGCCAAATTCAGGCAAAGGCACTACAGGAAAAGTATAGGCCAATAGTCTACATAAATGCAGATACAGAAAGTCCCAGTGAATACCAGCAAACTCAATTCCACACCACAATAAAAGAATCTATGCCATAGCTAAATAGAATTTATCCCTGGGGTGCAAGATAGAAATCTTGCATATGGAAATCAGTACAATACATCATCATATTAAGAAAAGGAAGGATAGAAGCCATATGATCATTTCAGCAGACTCATTAAAAGCTTCAGATAAAATCTACATTAGTCTCCTAAGACCCCACTCCTGACAGAGAGGCTATTGACAGTTGATATCTTCTAGGGTAGATAGTTTTCTTCAATGNTATGGCTTCTGGTAGGTTTCCAATGCTTCATTGGATAGTCCTACATCCACACACAAACTGGCAACACTAACTAGACTGAATGGGTAAATAAAAGAAGGCAAGAAGTTGGGAGGGAAATGTGGACTTGTGTTCCTAAGAGGAGTTGTGGTGGAGAGTGAGAAGTGGAGATGATCAAAATGCATTCTATACATGCATGAAATTCTTCAAGAATAAATAAAAATATATTTTAAAATAACATTATTTTATGACCAGTATTTTTTTCTCAACAAATCAGGCATAGAGAAAAGTTACCCCACTATAGTAATTCTGTAAAGGAAAAGCTCATAGCAAACACTATACTCAACAGTAAAAAACTTAGACTTCCTGCCTTAGGATAAGAAGACAGAAATGCCTATTATTGAATTTTCTGTTCAACATGGTATTCAAAGCTGTATCCTCAGTAAACGAGGTAAGAAAAAGAAAGAACACCTCTGAATAGGAAATTAAGAAGAAAAACGATGTTTGTAGATGGCATTATCATATACATAGATAATTTTAAGGACTAAGAAACTCTTAAAGCTTAATTNCAAACACATTGATTACATGTTTGCCGAGGACATGAAGAGATGAGACCCAATGGTCAACATTTAAACAGAAAGATGCCCAGCATCATTGTAATTAAGAAAAGAACTACCCTGCTATCCACAATGCATCCCAAGAGAATTGAAATCAGTACCTGGAAGATGTACCTGCATCCTCTGTGTTCCCTAAAGTATTGTTTATAGTGCTCATATAATGGAAATAAGCCAAACACCATATAACACATTCTACATCTGTGATAAACAGATATCAACATGATATCTGTTTTGTTTTGTGGCTTTGTTTATCACCGAGATCCAAACAGTCTGTATAATATGCAGTGGAAAGGTTGACACTACCCTCTTTTTCCAAGAATTGCCTTACAACCTTTCTAAAACATCTTATTCCTCATTCAGCTATTTGTTTCTATTTTGCCCACGAGTGTTAGGCTTACACACTGGAAATTCTATTAATAAAATATCCACAATGAAGTCAAGTATTAGAACCAAAGTAACTAAATCACTAAGACAAATCGAGACTCAGGAAAAGAGGCAAGGGCCATTTCAGTGAACTGAACCCTTGTTCTTGGTCTCTTGACTCCTTCTGACAGAGTTGTTTGTTGTATTTTGATTTCTTCTTTTGATTGCCAAAGATGAGGTGTATCAAAGTATTTGGTTGAACCTGGTAATGAACTATTAAAGTGTAACTTTAAATAAAAGTTTGGGAGAAAGTACACAGTATTTGTATAATGATCTCAATATTTTTTTCTCAAAAATATGCACAGGGTTGNGGTGATAGCTCAGTGGGTGAAGCTCTTACCTTGAGTTAAGATTCCTAGAACTCATGTGAAACCAGAAGCAATAGTGCATGTCTGTAATCCAGCCTTCCTGCAGAGCAAAGGGAAGCAGAAACAGAAGAATTCCTGGGAGCTTTAAACCAGTTAGCCACTAGTTTTGGCAGCAGTCAACAAGAGACCCTGTGTCAATCAAAGTGGAAAGGGAGGACTGACAGCAGACATTTTCTGGCTTCCACATGTATACCTTGGTATGTGTGCACACATATACATGTACACACACATGCACTTTTGTTTAAAAATAAAACCACAATGTTAAAATGGTTGAAAAAAAGGCCACAATATTCACAAAAGTAGTCTCTGAGTGGAAATAAAAGTGGATCTCCTTATACTTCTTTGAATTAAAATCAAGCTTTTGACAAGAATCATCTGTGATACCGTCTGTAAGGCTCTGTGTAACAAGAATTAATTTCACTTTTTGTTCCTTTCTGATTCATATTAACAAGTTTACGTGGTCTTACATAATTATGTCTGTGGTCTACATGAAACGTTTCTTTCTACTTTAAGAAACATATGCTGTGGATTATGCTCATTNTTAATAAAGCTGATTGGCCAATAGCTGGGCAGGAAGAGATTGAGTTCAAGAGCCAGATTAGGAGAATTCTGGCAAGTGAAAAGGGGGGTCAGTGGAGACACCAGTCAGCTACCTAAGGAGCAAGATGCCAGGGAACCGATAAGCCATGGGCCATGTGGTAATGCATAGATGAATAGAAATGGGTTAATTTAGATGTAAGAGCAAGTTAGTAATAAGCCTGAGCCTTCGGTCAAGCATTTATAATTAATATAAGCCTCTGAGTGATTATTTGGAAGTGGCTGCAGGACAGGGCAGAACAGAGAAAAGCCTCCCTTGACAAACATAAGTATATGTAAAGTGAGAAACATGANCTGTATATGAAAAAGGAAAAAACAAAGCAAAGCAAACAAAACCATACACTTAGGTATGGAGATCATAAGTTTCATGAGGAATAATGGATATTTAAAACTTGATTCATGTTGATAAATGGCAGAATAAAAAACAATTATCTTCTAAAACAGAGTGAGCAAAACTGGAAAAAACAGAAAAAATATTTAAAAATGGCATTCAGATTGTTGGGATCAAGAGTCCACATCATAACTGACTTTTAGCTGTGTGTGTATGTACGTTCATGTGTGCCACGTTTATGTGAGTNCATGTGGAGTCCACAGGACAACCTTTGGGTGTAATGCTCNGGAAGTCTAAACATCTCTGTTGAGGCAGGGCCTATCCCTGGCCTGGAGTGCACCAATGGCGCTGGTCATTGCACCCCAGGGATCCACCTGTCTGTGCCCCCTGATGTTACAAACATGTGCCATTGTGTTTGGCATTTTAATATGGTTTTTGGGCTCAAAGTCAGATCTTTATGCTTATAGGCAATCACTTTATTAACTGAACTATGTCCCCAGTCCTAAACTGCCTAAATGTTCACAGTTTCACTACATTCCTGATGATTGTTACATCACATTTTCCCCAACTTCTGTAATTATAACTATAATAAGGTCCACTACTTAGTTAACTTTTTTTTAACTTTCACTGTCTTTAGGACTGCTGTTACGATCAACCTTAATACAAAAATCTCATCCATAGGAATATACCTCAAAGAAATTGCTCAAATGGAGAAAAACAAACAATATGAACCCTGGTTATATTTTTCATGACTGTCAATATATGTTACAAATTACTATAACACCTCTTATTAATTTCTGGATTCACTTTGATACTTAATTTGTACTTTTATATTTTTGTCTTTTATTAACTAAGACCTTAATATATTCATCTTTTTTGGCCAATCAATTGTCCCATCAATTTCTGGTGGGAACTTTGACTTAAAGCCAGATGTTTGAAGCATCAGTGAACTTTTAAATAAGCCACTCTTAGTGATCCAGGCTGCAATGATTAGTTTGGACTGAGTTATATTTTAAGTTAAAGAAAAGCAGTTTGTATGTNTAACATATTTCAGTGCAATGGAAGCTATCTTAAAATGAAGAATTAAGTGGCTTTTAAAAGTATGGACAGTGGGAAAAACAAACAGTAATGTCTGTAGTATATAGGTACCTCAGAAACTATTTCATGAAAATTACAGATAACTCTAAATAAAATGGCCCTGGAAGCATTTTACAGAAGAAATAGAATTGAATAATGAATACATGGGAAAACTTTGCATGAAAACAGAGAAATGTGAGCTGAAAGACTGAGATACCATTTTTTTTTCCTATGAGGAAGACAAGAATTGGAAATGATAGCTCTGTTGTTCAGGAGTGTGGGGAAAACTGCAACAACATTGGTGGGCACATACGGGAGTTTTGAAAGAAAATTGGTAGTAACTATAAAATAATTAATAGACATATTATATCATAAATCTAATAGTAAGCTGTGTTTTTGTATCTAGGGTCCTCCAACCTGTAGTCAGACTTTCTTTAGACCATCAGCTCCCAAATAATGACATGGAGATTTCTTATTAATTATGAAAGCTTAGCCTTAGCTTAGGCTTTTTCCCAACTAGCTCTTAAAGCTTAAATTAACCCATTTATATTAATCTACATTTTGTCATGTGGCTCGTTACCTCTCCTTCATACTATATGTCTGATTTCCTCCACATCTCACTGGAGAACTTGCTGCCTCTCAGGCTATTCCCCTGAGTTCCTCTCTCTTCCCCAAAGTCCTGCCTATCCTCTCTTGCCTAGCTATTGGTTGTTAAGCTTTATATTAAACCAATTAGAAGGTGCCTTAGGCAGATGTGGTAAAATAGACACATCTTCACAGTGTACAAAAAGATTATCTCATAACACCAACTTGCAGTAATTTATAGCTACAAAGGGTGATCGTTAATATTTTGTCTCATCACATTATATACTCATCCTGGATCAGCTGGTCCCGAGTTGCAGCAGCCTTTATGAGGGGTATCTGTGGCAGAGTAAAAGGAAACCACTGAAGANGGCTTCTGAAGTGCCTACTCAAAAGACTTATGACCCTTATGCTGACATTTTATTGGCAAAAGCATGTTACATAACCCTTTCTATTGGCTGTGGAACAGGGAAGCATCGTCTTTTTTCTTCTGTGCAGGCTTCCTAGGCAGGAGACAGATGTTCTGGAGAATAAAAATATTCACCTTCAGCTTTTGACTGGGCTACTGATCTCTATTGCTATGTCTTCCACAAAATCATATGCTTAATAATAGGCATCAAAGGAAGAGTGTTGAAACCTCTATGTAACAAAATGAAGAGACAAAGTGATGCAAGAAACTGCTAGCATTCTGAGACAGCGCTGCAGATAGAAGCACCCATGCAGGGAGGGATGCATGGATTGTAGAGTTGAGAACAAGGTATTGGATAGTAGTCTCCTATTTCTTCTTTAATAAATTGCCATATGCAGAAGCCAAAAACACACAACGTTTTAGCTCTTATAGCTCTCTATGTTAGAAGTCTATCATCAAGGTACCCATAAGGCTGTCTTCTTTCTGTGGAGGGACCCAGAAAGTTTCCTTGCTTATTAATGAGGTCCTGGGACTCGGATGTGGTTAACTGTGGGGACCATAACCAGCCAACACAAATAGTTTGGGAAATGCACATGTATGTGCAAAAAGAAGATGTATACAGGTGAATGAAAACAAGCTGTAGGTATAGGTCACTATTCATCAACAGTTATAGGGAAACGGGGCTAGAAATACAGACAAATGAACTTCCTAGTTTGTGTAAATCTGTTGTGTTGTATTATTTTCATATTTTATTGGAAATTAGTTAAATTTAAAGTTAGTTAATGTGCAACTAAGCATATTAATATTTGCTAGTTTTGATCTGTAGTAAAGGAACACTATTTTGAATTCTACAATTTGCACATTTATACTGAAAACGTTGCTCACAGTTTATTGTTCACAAAAATGATTAATTACATAAGCTATTTTGCCAGAACATGGCTCCCTATATCATCTGAAGCATCTTTTGCAGTTTAAACCTACAGCACATGTAAGGAACAGATCTATTTCTATTTGTTTATATATCAGACATAACATTCTTTATGAGTACAATGATAGATATGAAATCTTTCCCTAGAAAAATATANTTGAAATGACACAATCATCATGATTTTATGTGTTCANGGGGTCCATTAATTTAACTTTTAAGAACTTTCTGTCTTGCAGGTGCTTATGAAAAAACAACATACTTCTTGGAAAGTTATTATGAAAAAATTTATGTATAATGAGGCTGCTTTGGTAGGTACAAATTCTATACTAAAATTACATTGTACCATACAGTTGTCATTAGCCACCTGCTTTTTAAATTTATATTTTAGTTATTTCTCACATGTTGTGGACTGGAAGAATAAATATCATCAAAATGTCCATGCAACTCAATGCAACGTACAGATTTCTCTTTGGTATAGTATCTATCATGATCCCGATTGTGGTTTCAATAAAACAGGAAAACAAAACAAAACAAAACAAAAAAACACATAAACCCATCTGGAACCAAAATATAGTGAATAGTTAAAGATNTTGAGACAGAAACTGAAGGATCAAAAGTCCTGGTTTTAAATTATGGCATAAATTTATAGTGACTGAAACAGCACTGTTCTGGCCTTAAAATAGACATCAAGGCCAATGGAACATCATAGGGAGCCCATTTGAATGAATGTACGCATGTGTAGTCAACTAATCTTTAGCAAGGGTACTAAGACTACATAATAACATCTCTCTATAAATGGTACTTGGGCCAAATGAGTATCTATAGGCANAGATGTACAGCTGGACATTTCCTTTATTATACTACAGCACCCTGCAAAAAAATTCAAGATATACTAATGACTTAAACATGAGGACCAAAATTATAGAACTGTTAGGAGAAAATTTAGGGAAAAGCTTATTAGCATTATTCATTGCAGAAAAAATATATATACATATATACATACACACATATGTATGTATATATCCCAAGTACAAGCAAACAGACAAAAAGCAAATGAGTAAAATTAAGAGAGTAGAAGGGCTCTGCAGGAGTGGGAGAAATTCTTGCAAAACATACCTAATTAACATATAAAATAGACAAGAAACTCCTAAAACTCAGCCACATTAAAAAACAAATAAACCAATTAATACAGTGTTGACAGACCAAAAAAGACATTTTAAAAAATAAATGAATGAATGAATAAATAAATAAATAAATAAATAGATAAANAAATAAGCTGAATTTTAAGAAAGGCAAAATTTAGCCAACAGGTATGTGAAAATATGCCTGATAGCATTGGGAAGTTTAAATCAAAACAAGAATGAAATATCACATCACAAATAGAATGCCTATTATATTTAAAACAAAATTCAGTGATAGGTTGCAAATGTATGGAAAAGGGAAGACTTCCATATTGCTTGTGGGAATTTAGACTGACAGCCTCATAGAAAGAGTCAAGAGGTTCCTTAAGCAATTAAAACTATAATTGCTATGTAATCCAGAAATCTTGCTTGGTAGATGACCAAAGTGAATGTATAAGGATTTTTGAAGATAGTTGCTCTCCAATATTCCTAACAACATTATTGATAGAAGTCAACTCTGATGGTTAATCAAAATCGTCAACTTTGATGAGATCTAAAATCATCTGTGAGAAGGGTGTCTGAGCATGCTTGTGAGGATTACTCTGATGAAGGTAATCGAAGTGGGTAGAGCTGCTCTGTGTGGGTGACACCATTCCAGGAGCTCAGATGCTAGACTTTACAGAAAAGGAAATGTGAGCTGAACTTCAGTGTTCATTCACCTCTGCTTCTTTACTAGCCATGCAATGGGATTGAGTGCTTCAAGGTCCTCTGGCTGTTACTTCCCCACCACAATGGACTTGAATGTAGAACTGTGTACTTTCTCCTTTCAAGTGCCTATGTCAGATTGTTGTATCCCATGAACAGGAAAAGTTACCAGGACACCAAGTATGGGAACAATGTTAGTTTCTGATAGATGGATGGAAAGATGGATGAATGGATGGGTAAATAAATTGTAGTGCATTAAGAAATGAAATATTATTCAACATTAAATGAAGGAAACCATGACAATTAAATGAATGGATCTAGAGGGGATAATACAAGGTAAAATAAGCCATGTACAAAAATTTAAATAAGATTGGACTCACATATAGATTCTAAAATAGTAAAAGTTATAGAAGTAAGAAGAGTGCAAGGTGCCAGGGCTGGCAGGATGGCAAAAATAGGGGAATGATGGACAAAGAGCACGGAGTCTTCACTTATNCATGGTGAATAATTTCTGAAGCTATACTATACAGGAAAATAACTAATAAATAATATCATGATATGGTTAGAATTTCTGAAAGTATATTTATACAGAATAATAACATAATAATAATAATAATAATAATAATAATAATAATAATAATAATAATAATGGGCCTGACAGTAAACTGGGAATTAACATTTTTGGCCATGACGGGTGATGGCATCATAGGTTATCTATGTCTCTAAGGTTACAGTGATGGTTATTATTAAGTATGAGCAACTTTGTGTATGTGTGGGGGTGAGCATGCCATGCACAGATGTAGAGATGTGCTAACAACTTGAAGAGATAGGTTCTCTCCAAATATGTGGCAGGGGGAAGCTTGTATGCAACAACCAAACCTCAATAAAGTGTTTTTTTATTTTTATTTAAAAAAGATTTTTCAATTAATCTGAGTTTGTTTGTTTGTTTGTTTGTTTGTTTATTTGTTTATTTATTCTTCTCTCATATATTACATCTGACTGCAGTATCCCCTCCCTCTACTCCTCCCAGTTCCTCACTCCCACCTCCCCTCTCTCCCAGATCCACTCCTCCTCTGTTTTCCTTCAGAAAATGTCAGGCCTCCCAGNGATATCAACCAAACATGGAATATCAAGTTGCAGCAAGGTACCGCCCTACTTACCTACTGGATGAGGTAACCCAGAGGTAACCCAGTAGGAGGAAAAGGGTCCAGAGAGCAGGCAAAAGAGTCAGAGACAGCCCCTGCTCCTACTGTTAGGAGTCCCATAAGAAGAGCAAGCTATACAACCATAACATATATGCAGAAGGCCTAGGTCAGACTCATGCAAGATCCCTGATTGTTGGTTTAGTCTCTGTGAGCTCCTATAAGCCCAGGTTGCCCTGCTTAACTACATGCTGCCAAGGGCCAGCATATTAAGGTGTACAAATACAGAATATTACTGTTGCTACAGTAAATTCCCTCAGACAGCCTGTCCTAGCTCTTATGCTCCAGGCTTCAATGTGAATGAAGATGAAATTAAGATTAAATTATTCTAAATAATAAATCATCTTTGAAGAAGCAATATTTCTGAGGCCATGGGCACTGTCATATAGGTTATCATATTTCTTCCCTATAACAAACTTGTAAGGATGATCCTAGCTTCATTGTACAAATGAATCTACCAGGGCACAGGCAGGTTGATATCAGCTCTAATTTGGACATCCCCTATATTTTAAACTCTGATCCTTACTGTGCATGGTGAACTCCCTGAACACATCTGAACAGTATAGTTGTATGCTTTCTACCACCAAAGCTCTCACATGCATTTGTTAGGCATAAAGTACCTTTATGAGTCATGTAGTCAAGTTTATCTCTACAGTGATGAAATGACTTGCCCAATGACAGCTAATGTGGGATAACTAAACTGTACTTGGCAAAACAGAGTCNGTACCCAGAATGGACTTTTTCACCCCATCTTCCCACAGAACATCATTGCTTCACCCTCTTTCTCAAGTCACTGTTTGGAACTTGAAGTAAGACTGCAGAATATTTCAGAGGAAAACTATGACATAAATCCTCTGTTATAATCATCAGGTGACTTAAAATTAGCTTTAGAATACTAACTATACTTGGCAGTGGCTTCAAAGTGAGACTTTCAATAAGGCTCAGGATACCTGGGCTGGTGGTCTAGNCCTTACCTAGGATGCCTTTGACCCTAGATTCAACCTCCAGCACTACAACATATAACGACCTTAAAGGAAATTTAAGTCTAGTTTTGTTTCTAAAACTATCTTCTGACAAATTAAAATAGTAATATACAAGTAAGGCTGCACTGCATAATGTCATTATCCTTGGAGCCATGGGAGGCTAACTTAGCTGCTCTTAGTCATGCATAGCTTGGATCTGGACTGGTTGCTTTTTCCCATCTGCCTAGCGATGCTGTCAGCTTGCCAGGCTGTGCTCCCATGGGATGTTTGCCATCCAGAAGCCCTCCACACAGGGGAGAAGAGAAGCTTTATTGATTTGCTTAAGCGTATCCTGCATAGAAACATAGTAAAATTTTTTGAGTGATGCTTTATCAAATTTACTAACTTAAAGGACATAAAGCAGGCAAGATTGAAACTCACTATAGAATTTAAATGACACAGTAAACGGTGTGGTATTAAAGAAAGGAACATTTTGAATGCTGATGCCCCCCAAAACGAATAAAAAGTAAAATAAATTNGAGAGGAGAACTCTAGATCAATTCATCTGTTTATTCAATAATTCATTTTGAAGACAGGCAGCTGTAAAACATCACAGTACTTTCCAAGCTGGAGCCTACAGAATTTCTTTAGGGGTCACTGAGGTGAATATGAGTTTGAGAAGGAGGGGGCCATGAAGGTCTTAAGTGCCCCCAGTCCCTGGCATACAACAGCCCAGAGTACATCTGTGTTATAGAAGGAACTACTGGCATTTGATGAAACTTGGATGGCTTAGCTAATTTGTAAACAACAGTCTTTGAGACTTTGTGATGGCTATGCTTGTAATGTATTCATCATACAACAGTTACTGGCATTACTGATTTAATTTTTACAATAGCCTCAATAAGTCTAATTATCTTCTTTATATACAAAACTGGCTTCAGAAAAGGTTATGTAGCTTCTGTCATATTACCTAGTTGGTAATAGGAAAGACTAAAATTCATTGAGCTCTGACTTCCTTCTGAAGTGTTACTATCAATGAATTCTATATATTAGAAAAGTTGATTTTCTAGTTTGCTCTCTGCTGCTGTGATTTAAAAAAATATTATGTCCAAGAACAACTCAGAGAAGGAAAAGGCTTATTTGGCTTTCACTTCGAAGTTATAATCCATCACTGAGGGAAATCAAGGCAGGAACCATATAGGAAAACTGATACTGGCTCAATATTAGGCTCACTCTTAGTTTTTCTTTTCTTTCTTTCTTTTTTTTTTTAAAATTCAACTCAGGAACCTTCTCAATGAATAGTTCTATGCTCAGTGGGCTGGGTCTTCCCACATTAGTCAAAAATCAACAGAACACTTCACAAATGTTTCCACAGACAAACCTGACCTAGGAAATTCCTCAATTGAGGCTGTTCTAGATGATTCTAGACATATCAGTTGAACATGTGAAGCCAAATAGGATATCTGGGTTGCAAAAAATTGTTCTANCATATACTAAATACTTATTAAGATAAATAAAACTTTTATTAAACACAGTTGTTACTTCACATCTTGAGGTTAATGTAATCTCAATCTACTGGGAGTGCCATACTATTACATGGTAGTTGTCAATCTACAGTTGTCTAGCTATGTCCCTTGCCACATCACTCACACACCTGGCAATCTTTTCACAAACAAAATTTCAATAACTGTGGACCAGTTGTTTTCTTTCACAAGTGTACATTATTGGAGTCTGCTTCCCTCAGTAACTCTTCTCCAGTTTCTCCTGGAGAAGTCTTAGTCATCTTTAAGATTTAATTTTCTTGCTTTCCTGATACTCCGTTTTTTCTGTATTTCTGTGGTATGTTGAGTTAAAATATTCATTGTGTTATTATTTATAATGGTATATAATACACTTAGCTCTTTATATGTCTTTTGGGGTAAGGATTGTATATGATTTATATCTACATACTTCAATGCATTTTGAAACAGTCTCTACACAGTCCCATTCTACATGCTTATTAATTAAAGTCCCAAGTATGATTGAAGAACTGCCTAATTCTCAATCTCATTCATTGTGTAGCAGATAAGAAGCTACATCTCTTCTTCATCCTTCATGCCTCAGCATCCAGAATAGTTTTCCCTCTGAAGCTTGTAGTCTCTTTTAACTGCAGAGATGAATGTATACCCATACAGCTCCCAAGGGAATACTGACACCAGAGAAGCTTTTCAAGCCTTCAGGGAGATTCTTTTTTTTTTTCTCGATACTATTTACTTCTTTACAATTTGTATGAATTTTATTTACATTTGTATGAATTTCGCATCTTCTATATCATGCTTTAAATTTCATTTGGAGCAGTGANGTAGATGTTTCTTTTGTTATTTTGTTATATCCTTGTTTTTCACCACTGCCTTTTACTGTGTTCCACTCAAAAGTGGTTCCCAAAATTATCTTTAGTAGACGTGTATACAAAATGTGACAGAGACAGAGAGGGAAGATTGGGTAAAGGAGGGAATATGTAGAAAGAAAAGTCACACTTAGGGCCATTTCAGGGCCCATATGGAAGTCTACCACAGAAGAAGCTCCATAAATACACACACACGCACACACACACACACACACACACACACACACACACACACACATGGAGTCACCAAATAACAGGGAGACAACATCCCAAAGTAGATATTTTTCACCACCAAGTAAAAGCTCCAGTGCCAGGATGGGTTATATCTAATTGAATTGTTGGCCAAAGGGGTCTTATAGAAATCNACAAATGATTCATTTTTTGCCACAGCTAGTGATTGCTCTCCACAAACTGATGGTAAGGCCCTATTGCTGAAGACAATACTTACATATCTCATTGAACATAAAGAAGTTGAGCTGGGGCTTAATTAGTCTTCATCCCTATTGACTATGTTCAAGTTGACTTGAACTAAGTTGACTTCATCCCTATTGTTCATNATACTGGAAGGTACTCATGNNATGCTACCAGAGAAGAAAGGTAATCACCAACCCAACTACAAACCCTACTATCTACAATTGTGACCCACCTGAATGATACACTGGTACAATAGTGGCATAAATGTGGTAGGGGTAACTACCATCTGATTAGATTTAAGGTTCACTCCATGAGATGGAAACCACACCCAACATTGCTTGGGTGACTAAGAACCTCAGACTACATAGACCATGACCTAAGGGAAAACCAAATTCTATTATTATACTAAAGGAACANGGAAATCAAATGACTCCTAATGACATTTTACTATAACTATAGATCAGTCTTTTGCTCAGTCATCCTCAGAGAAGATTCTTCCTGCAGTAGATAGTAAACAGTACTGTTTTGTTGTTTGTTTCTGCTATTTTTTGGGGGGCCCACCACCCAGCTCCCAAATAAATCANTCATGGAGGCTTATTCTTATTTATGAATGCTCAGCCTTGGCTTGGCTTGGTTTCTAGCCAGCTTTAACTTTAAATTNTCCCATCNATCTTTTGCCTCTGGGTTTTCTCCATTCCTTTACTTCTGTAAATCTTACTCTTACTCCAATGCTTGCTGTGTAGCTGGGTGGCTGGCCCCTGGAGTTCTCTTCCTTCTCTGGCTCCTGGATCTCCTCTCCTCCCAGATTTCTCCTTCTGTATATTCTTTCTGTCTGCTCNCCTCTCCTATCCTTTCTCCTGTTTTGCTATTGGCCAGTTCTTTATTAGATCATCAGGTGTTTTATACAGGCACAATAACACAGCTTCACAGAGTTAAACAAATGCAACATAAACAGAGGTAATACAGCTTAAAATAATATTCTACAACAATACAGAGATCCACAGCTGGGCAATGTGACAAGAGAAAGAGACACTGGAACACTCAGTCTTATATGGGATGCCTCAATCAAACTCCTCCCCTGAGGAGTCTAAGAATTATGCNGAAGAGAAGATCTAAAGATTGTAAGAGCNAGAGNGCTGGGGGACACCAAGAAAACAGTATCTTCCAGACACAACAAGACTGATGCACATATGAACTCACAGAGATTGTGGCAGCATGCACAAGGCCTGCATAGGTCCAAACCAGATGGTGTCACAGCACTGAGGAGGAAGTGGACATTAGCTTCCATTCCTAACCACTGAACCAAGATGCTATCTCCAATTGGCAATTGCTTACGAAAGAAAATTAGTAGTTTTTTTTTTTTCTTTCAACGAAGTCTCACTGAGTATACAAACTACATTTAAGGGCAGACCCAATGCCCAGCAGTAGACAGCCAACACAAAACAAACTCAATGGCATTTTTGGAGATTTGTTTTTTTCTCATATTGCTTTGTTTGCACATTAAAAAAAAAAACTTACCAGGCTTTTGCTTGTGCATTAAGGTTTTAGATTTTTTTAAAAGACTTGTGTGTGTATTTATTTCTTATGCGTTTTCTTTGTTTTTATTTATTCTGATTTGTTTGTTTTTCATTTGCCTGTTTTCTTTCTAAGGAGAGAGACAGAAAGAAGGCACTAGGTTGGGTGGATTGGCAAGTAGGGGAGATCTGGGAGGAGATGAGGAAGGGAAAATGTGATAATAATATATTGTATGAAAAATAATTTATTTTCAATAAAAATAGGCAAACAAAAATGAAATGCAATATAGAATACAAAGTCACTGCAGTATTTATAAGTATATAATATAGAATAATATAAGTAATAATTTGGAGTCAGTATTTATACAGAGTTTTCTTTGTATTACTAAGGAGATTTAAAGCAAAAGAATTTCTTCAGGCATTTAATTGCATGAGGTGTGGA
Organism: Neotoma lepida; assembly: GCA_001675575.1. Classification (NCBI taxonomy): domain Eukaryota; kingdom Metazoa; phylum Chordata; class Mammalia; order Rodentia; family Cricetidae; genus Neotoma; species Neotoma lepida. The sequence continues at coordinate 34,518 of LZPO01117856.1, forward strand.
GCCTCATTCAAGATAAATGGTCACTGTCGTTTCTTTGTACTTAAAGTTTTATGTTCAGTCATGTAATAACTGTTATTCTGATCATAGGGTTTATTTGGGGGATAAAGGCAAAGTTCATGGGTCTGATCTGACACATGTTGGAAGATTAGATCAATTATCTATGAGATGATATGGCCCGAGAATTGTAGCTAACTCTGTTGCTTCATACTTAGTGATGACTTCATTCCATCAGATGCTTTTTATTGTACAATTTTTCAGGGAAGTGACAGAAAGACACAAAAAGAATAAAACATGTTGAAATTGTCTTAGGAACATTAGAGAAGAGATATTTGAGCAAAGACAGGTTCAGAGATAAGGAGCTGCTGACTCCTAAGAAAACAAGGCTGCCTGATAAGATCCTGAAAGCCAGCATGATGGGTAAGATAGCCAGCAGATCCACCACAGTCATTAGTGCTACTGTTTCACTCTGGCCTGTGATGGCAGGCATTCCCATTCTCCATGGATCTGACCCGTTTCTCTCAGCGCATTCTATTTCCTTCCTGTTTCTACAGCCCATGAACTTGTTTCCTATGAGGTTACCTAGATGTTCCAGGCTCTTCCAGGTTCCTTTGGAAACATAATCCTTTCTATGAGCCTTCAGTTAAGGAAATAAAAAGTCATTAATATTAGGCTAATTGGGGCCTCACCTTATAGTCATCTAAATTTGTTTATGGACAAATTTTGTTTTCAAGCATTCAATATATTTCAGTAGTGTTTAACAACAAACACCAAAGATGTGGCAGATGTTCTCATTTCTATTTCTCCATTGTCCATGTCCTACTTGTTGACATTTCTAGTAAATAGAAATAATAGAGCATATCCTAAGGGATCAAAGTTAATCATAGTATCAATTATAAAACAAAGCTAACAGAGCTGGGGAGGCTCAACTGCTAAGTCTAAGAAAGTTGATTCTATTATGTAACTGCGGTATGGTAAAAGAGNTCTAAAGTGATATAATGAAGACCCNTCTCCACCACAGTAATGTTTATGAATGAAACCAAGAGAAGGGGAAGTGAAAATAAAAAGCAGTAGACTGGATTAAAAACAATTTTTGAGATCTTTTTCACAGGTGAAACTCTGTTGTCTTTGTATATATTGTAGAAAAGATTTTAAAACATGGATGAATGGAGATTTAAAAATGAAAAGATGAGAAATATTTAATCAAGGACTGTAGATTTTTATTTTAATAGAGCTGTTAGTATGTAGTAAACACTTTGGAATATCAGAATACTAATGATTCAGTGTCATTAGGAATTATAGCAATCATAGAGGTGATTAGGAATGCCCTGTGTCATAGTGGATAATGATCTTAATGAATTGTTATTACTGGAAATGTTCCATTCTGCTAAGTTGTCCTGCTGTTTCAGTGCATCTGTGGTTGGTTCAAATATTCTGAAGCAGTAAACAGGACCAAGGTCAGCTGAATGAGGGGTATAGAAGTACAGAGACTTCACTGATAAGCAAGAGTCACACTGTGTCTAGACACAGTGGGATTTCCCACATGCAGAAACCCTTCTCCCAAACTCACAAGAGAGTCAACACATTTTCATAAATACTTTAGCAATTGAAATGATTTATTATCACTGAGGTTTTCTGAGCAGAACTCAATTCCAAGGAAGGATTTTCCATTCATTCCCAGTTTCCTAAGAATAAGAAATACACATATAATTGATCAAGATGATTTGAAGCCTTTTGACTATGTGTTTGAGATCCTCAAGGGTACGTACTCCCCCTGATACACCTCCCCTTCAACTAGGAAGGCCACTTTTGTAGGTCAGTGATCATTTCCATCATCTCATCCTCACAGTTTATTTAGTAATTACTCTGTTCATTCACTTGCTCTCTGAGTCCACAGTGGGCCAAGTACTAGAAAACCCAGAACCAGAGAAACCCATGAAAGAAATGTTTATGGGGACTGGAGAAATGGCTCGGAAATCAAGAGCATTTGCTGCTCTTCCAGAGGACCTGGGTTTGATTCTCAGCACCTACATGGTGTCTCACAACTGTGTGAAACTCCAGTTCCAGGGGATCTGACACCCTCTTCTGGCTTCCTCTGGTACCAGGTTTGCAAGTGGTGCAAGGACATACATGCAAGTAACACACACACACACACACACACACACACAGTGTATTTAAAAATCTAAAAGTAAGTGTAAGTATCTTCTGTAGAGAAGTGTCTGGAATTAATGATTGTTCATAAATGATCATTAAAGACAAAACCAGAAAGAAAATCCTAGGGATAATGAACCAAGAGCTTGAGGGACATTTGCAAGGATTTCCCTGTAGAAGCTTTTATGGTACCTGAACCTATAGCATATGTGTGTTGAGCATTCTGAGAGACCTGAGCATGAGGTAGTCTGATAAGAAAATAGGGTTAACAGAATTTGGATTCTAATGGAGATACACTGTAGTGTCTGTTGTCTCTGGTGGCAAACTAAGCAAGTGCAAGTTCTGAAAGAAATTTCTCAGGACCTATTTTCTGCCTTTATTCCTCTGTGATATAATCCCATGGGATGCGTTTATATTATTAACAGTGCATTTTTGCTCCTGGATTCATATTATGGATGTCTGAAGCCCACATCTCTAGAAGCTACTTCCTCAACACTTGTTCTTTGTTAATAGCTCCCCGTCTATAGCTGTAATTCTGGCCACAGGCACTAACCACCAACCCTTAATCGGAATCTGACAGAGATGAGAAAAGGTAGAAACAAACTCTAAAACCTTGTCTGGAGGAACAAAAAGGCCTCCTAGAGTCATTAGAACAAAGTAATAGTCTCCACCAACAATAAATAACATTTATTAAAAACAAAATCTATAGAAGGCTCGCTCTTGGACACTTTGTTCATAGATTATTGCAGCTTTTTCTCACTCTGTAAGGTAGAAATTATTTTTCTAAGTTTATATAGGAGACAACAGGCTCAACTGAATAGCTTGTTTCATGTCACCCAGATAGTAATTGGATTGAAATGAAGATTTGTCAGACTTCAAATCCAAGTCCTTACCTCCTCACNTGAGCCAAAACACCTGCAGCTNGTCAGGTTCTACATGCACACTAGGTTTGGAAGTACAAGTGTAAAGACTCTCAGTTCTGGAGAAGAAGTTCCTCATTCCTAAGGATCTAAGTACAGTAGCAGACAGGGCACGTGTGGGCCTGCCATGTTAAACAGCCTTATGACCTGTGGGTTTCATTTGTAAACTGAGGCTCCAGTTGTACTAGATGTTTTAAAAAGCTGAAATGACAATATATATATATATATATATACATATATATATATATATCATAAGTTTCCTATTGGCATTCTGATAAACTACCACACACACATGCTGAGTAAAAGCAGCACAAAGTAGTCACCTTCCACTCTGCCCTTCAGAAGTCTGGCATGATCCTTGCTGGTGAGAATCAGGGCTGTTTCTCTCAGAAGTTTTAGGGAAAGTCTNCTTCATTGTTTTTCCTACTTTTTGGAAGGTCTTCATCATGTGAAACGGCACAGGACAGGCCTTGACAGGTTTGAGCCAAGGTGCCATGCAGANNCCNCAGGCAGCAGAGTGGTGTAGTGGAAAGTTACTCATGCCATGCAGACATGGCATCCACGTGGAAAGTTTTATGATTAAAAGGGGAAGGGAGAGGGAAGAGAAAGAAAGAGGGATAGAAAGGGAAAGAGAGACACAGAAAAGAGAAAAAAGGCAAGTGGAGGTGCCCTGATTCTCACCAGTAAGGATCATGCCAGCCTCAGGGAGAGAGAGG
>LZPO01117857.1:3450-21210 GCA_001675575.1 Neotoma lepida
ACACACACACACATTTTTTTTTAATTTGTTAACTGAGTCTATCAGGTAGCAACCACCAACCATTAACTGGAATTAATTAAATTGCAAACACCAGATAAGCCCTGTAGCATTAGAATAGTAGCTACTTAAGAAAGAAACCACCAGACCCATGTCTCAAACTTTGCATGTTTTCTCTAGGAAAGCTTCCTTGGGGAAGTTGCTTTTCACTTGGAAAAGTTGGAAGAAAGGCGAGAGACCAGTGAGGACTAAGGGCTGCATATTTATTTATTTATTTAAGAAAAAAAGTTTTTATTCATTTTACATACCAATCCCAGATTCCCCCCTTTCTTCCTCCCCCTCCTCCGCCTCCCCTCCCTCAGCCCATCCCCCATTCCCTCTTACAAGAAGGTAAGGCCTCCCATGGGGAGTCAGCAGAACCTGGTACATTCAGTAGAGGCAGGTCCAAACACCGCGCCCCTCACCTCAAGGCTGTTCGAGGTGTCCAACCATAGGTAGTGGGCTCCAAAAAGCCCGCCCATGCACCAGGGACAGATCCTGATCCCACTGCCAGGAGGCCCCTCAAGTAGATCAAGCTACACAACTGTCTCACTTGTATTTATTAGTCAGGCTTTCCTATACTTCCTTTGTTTTGAGTAAACTAGTTAATCCCTGTCATAATGAACACTACTAAACCTGGTGAGTCAGCCTAACAAAGTGACCTTGACTTAGGAGTCAGAGACACAGTTGAAAGCATAGACTATATTCCACAAATAAGTTTTTTAAGAGGTCATTTCTGTAAGAAAAACAACATTGAAGACTTTTCCTTCCTGTAAGCTGGAGAAAAGAGAATCCATGTCAATTATTACGCATTTGAGCCAGTCTTGCTCTGAGCGCTGGTTTAAAACACAGATGAAAAATCATCAAGGTACGCAGAACAATCCCACTTTATCAGAAGAGCAGTTAAGAATGAGGCACATATCACACTCTTGCTAACATCTTAGTTTTAAATTTGAAAGAATGTTTTTTTTTTCCTCTTCCCATGGACTATTGTGTAGTAATTAAAGCCAGCAGGTCCCTGATTAGTATGAAAATGTTACTCCATTATTAAATTAAGAGCAATAATGTCTCTCTACACATAGGCTGCTAAAACCTGGAGGATCCTCAAGCAGAATGCTTGTGTGTAGTAAGAGAACCCCATTGGCACAAGAATCAGACAAGAGATGCCGAGAAAAGTGGACTTTTCAAAAAGCATGGACACCCCACAGACTTTGGAAATTGGCAAGGCACAGGGGCTATGAGAGAAATGTGNCCAGGGCATACAGATCTGGCAAACACAAACAAACAAACAAACCTATATAATGAGATGCAAGATCTGCCTGACAAGGAAGTTATGAAGCCCTATTCTTTAACCATATGATTTAATAATTAAACAAAACACAACTGGCCAGTTTCTGACATGTAAGTCCAAGCTAGTCAGTCAACCTCATCCGCTCTCATTTAGTACACTTGTTCTTGCCCTCTCAAAACTACTATCGAGCTAGTGTACTTGGTGGTTGCAGACATCTATGGAGAGTTTGTTGGATGCAATGGTATTTTATCACGAACATGTTTCATGTTCTGATAACCTCANACGATACTTTTCGTGGGTAGGGATGTGGCTCANGGGTAAAAAGCTTGCCCTGTAAACATGAGAATCAGAGTTCAGATATCCACTCCCCCCAGAAATGCAAAGTACATGTGACNGGCACTGNAATTCTAGTGCTTGGAAGGTGGAGTGACTAGCAATGTCTGTGAGTTCTGGGTTCCATGGAGAGGTCCTACCTCAAAGAGTAACACGGTAGTGATCAAGGAAGATTCCCAGCAGTAACCTTGGCCTTTCACTTGCACATGCACCCATGCAGGTACACAAGCATACACACACACACACACACACACACACACACACACACACCACACAAACATTTGGTAAAAATAAAAGGTATCTTACAAAGAAAAATACTTGAAACCACGCTATTGGGTCAGAAAAATTATTTCCCCAAAANAGAGTAACACGGTAGTGATCAAGGAAGATTCCCAGCAGTAACCTTGGCCTTTCACTTGCACATGCACCCATGCAGGTACACAAGCATACACACACGAACAAAAGCAGACGCACATGAATGCACACCACACAAACATTTGGTAAAAATAAAAGGTATCTTACAAAGAAAAATACTTGAAACCACGCTATTGGGTCAGAAAAATTATTTCCCCAAAACAGTGGTTCTCAGCCTTCCTAATGCTGTGACCCTTTAATACAGTTCTTCATGTTGGGGTGACCCCCAACCATAAATTTATTTTCATTGCTACTTCATAACTGTAATTTTGCTATTGTTATGAATTGTAATGTAAATATCTAATATGCAGGATGTCTGATAACAGGATCCCTGTGGAAAGGTAATTTGACATGAAAGTGTTCGCAACCCAAAGGGTGAGGGCCACTGACCTAGAACAATTATCGCCTTCCCCCACATACACNGTAGTNTCATCATGTACACGTCCTTTAGCTTGCTTGANAGTCAATGTTTTATACATCCTCAAGTAGTCCTTTGATATAACTATCACTCTGGTACATAACAGGTGTACAAAATGACTTACTGACTACAGGGTGGTTAGATTGTTAATTAGATTATTTTTAGCTCAGAAACACTCTCCTACCAAATCTTACGGCATATAAAACNCAGTGGAAAGTCACTATCCAAAGGCTTCTACAGGATCTTCACACACCTGTGGCGCTTGGTTTCCCTTTGTATTGTCCTTGACCTAAGAGCCTGTAGAGAAAGTTAATTATGTGGGCAAGTTTCCAGGGAAGGTAAATAGTATTTCAGAGAATNTTTTGCTCACTTGGATCAAAATCTTCTTCAAATACTTGGAAGGCATCAGCTTGGNTTCACATTCCATNCCACTTGTTTCNTTTGAATCTAATTTGTACATCTNCCNACCCCGTCTATGGCTCTACTCTGTGGAGCCACCAAATGGTAAAGCTACATTTGGGGAAACACTTTTTTGAACCCACATGACCCCCTTTTAAGCAGGCCCTGAGTTAGGGAAGTGTTCGTGTGTGTCTATTTAGGTATGTGGAGATATTTCTTGAGGGAAAAGGACAGTCATAGGCAACCAATACAGACCGTCTTGGAAAAATTGGAAGTGGGAGTCAAATCCTAATTTGGGGCTCTCTGGAGAAGATTACATTGAAAGTGAGCCTCGTATCAGATGGCCCCATTAGGAAAACATCATCTAGTTAGAACTATGTTGTCGGAAGGAGGACCCACTTATAGAATTCATGGTGTGTAGAGTGTTAAAGTCTAAAATGGGCTGGAGGAGTGCACTGTTTTCCTGACAGATATGCACAAATACATCAATAAAGAAATCAAAAGTATGATGTGTAAGCAGAACCATTNGAATTGCATTAAACCTAGTTGTTTTTATTCAATTGACTTCTGGNGTCTCCTTTTGCAAGTGTTCTATTTTGTTCAGAAATACAGATAAATAACATAAAANTAAATATGGTTTATTTACAAATGCTACTTTAACACTATAGGATACTATAACGTTTACTTATGGAACAGGCAACCAACAAATTGGAAACTGTACCCAGAGCATAGTCCAATCATTCTTTTCAAATAAAATCTGTTGTGCCTGAGTTCAAACACTTTCAAACAGGTGCTGATCTCAGCAAAAGAAAAAAACAGAAAATNTACAAAGTGCTTGGCATGCGTAATGAGGATTTTTGAAACATTATCTTAATAAAGTGAGAACTATTCAGCANGTACGNCTTAAGCATATTGTTCTGCATACANTATTAGCAAACTTTAAAGGGCACAAATGAAGTGTGCCCTTCAATTAACAACAATTAACAACAAATAAGGGATTCTTAGGCATTTTGGTGGGACGATAAAAAGAAATCTAAGAGTGGAAGTAAACAAGGGTCTACATTCTGTCCTGCCCCAAGCAGGAACTCTGGGGGCTTTGAAAAATATAAAGAAAAAAGAACAAATTTGTGGGCATCCGATTTGCCAGCTGGAAAGGCATCCCCAGTAACAAAGGACCCCACTACCCAGGAGGCTTAAATTGACTTCGGCTGTCTGGAGTAGCAGGTCTTGATCTAAAGCCTGGGAGCATGTTCTTGGAGCTCACAGAGGACGATCTCTTTGTTATTTTTTCCCTCCTGCCTGTCTTATGTTGTGCTCTGCCTTCGATTTAAGAACAAATAAATGAAAANGACTGTAATTGAATTAAGAACAGCGAGTCTCAAACTGCACAGCTCTTCACGTGAGACCAAAAGAAGATTTGGTTTTGATCTTGGAGCGACCAGATGCAGCACTTTATTTAATAGATTTCCCTGACTTAATATGGGTACCCAGCCCCTCCTCCAAGGAATCCAATGTAACAAAATTAAGGGAGAGGGGGGTAAACAGAAACACAACAAATGTTTCCCCTTTTCCAAGCGTGGGAACAGAAATCGGCCCCCTTCGTTTTGTTTGTACGGATTTGAGGTTGCAAGCAGGGAGGAATCCTTGATGCTAAAAGTCAGANGCGTAGGGCTAAGAGATAAGTCAGATGTAGATGGGTTTGGGCAGACGTTAATTTCTGTTATTCTTTAAAGTTAAAGGGAAGAGCGATTTTTTCCCAATCACTTGGATGCTGTCACATATGTGAACATTTTATGTTAAGTGGCTGTTTGTCAGTTCTTAAGGTATTCTTTGAGAATTAACGCGGGACTTGCCTTCCCTATAATTTAGATCCTTGGATAGTTATTATCTAGAGCCAAGTTCTCATGCGTGCCTATCCCATTGCAGTATTGATACCTCTGTCCTTTGTAAGCCAGTTTCTTTCCATTCTATGGCTCTACTTNGTAAAAAAAAAAAAAGAAAAGAAAAAGAAAGAAAGAAAAGTCCCCTGACTTGGTGTTGTTTCTCTGGCCACCTTATTGCTTATCGTAGTTGATCTTAAGAGTTACAAGCTGTGATTCTAAATAAAACCTCACCGGAGGGAGAGATCTTCNTTTCATAAAAGTCCAAGAATGATAAAGAAGAAAAAGAAAGCAAAAGCAGAATGAAATGGCCTGAGCTCTACTGAGACAGAAATAGATAAGATGAATAGTCCCTCCACCCCTCCAACCTTTCTCTCTGCTCACTGAAACGCATCTANAGAGCAATCTTCAAGCAGGGCTCACAGGTTCCTTTATCAGCAACTGCCAAAAACGTATCTTGGTGGTTCAGTTGATCCCTGCTTGCCCTGAGTGGTATCTAAACCAATGTTTTATGGGTGTGAAATCAGATGAAATATGTTTGAGGGTTTGACCCAGATATTCCCTTCTAAGTTTTGCCAAGACATTATATGTTTGAATCTTTTACCATATTTGCTTAAATAAATAAATAAATAAAGTTGAGTCCAAACTTGACAGTAAAGCATGAGATATATATATATATATATATATATATATATTTGTACCCTCAAAATCAAGTGGATGGAGCTATGTGTGTGCATGCCTGCCTGTGTGTATGGTGTGTCAGCACCCATGTGCATGTGAGTTTGTGTGTGTGTGTGTGTGTGTGTGTGTGTGTTCATTTGTGCTAGTGTGCGTTCTTATCTTCAGACTCATTTCCTGCACCTCATTCACTCAGTGATGGGTACTTGGTATTACCACCTCCCCTTCTAGTTCATCTTGTACTTCAAACTTCATGACCAAAATTTACAAATACTGAAATCTAAGCCACTGTCAAAGTTAGTGACTGTAAAAATGTTTGAATTCTTAATATCTTTGGCAAAATTATTCAGTCAAAAACTGGAGATTTTTTTTTAATGATGTGGATTGTAATGCCCAAAGTTTCTAATAGGAACTAATAAGCATTCCACTTGTAACTTCAGCCATATCTTCTTTTTGTTTTTTTGTTTTTTTAATTACTAGGTCAGATTTAATTCATATACTTTTTTGAAGTATAGAACTTAAATAATTCCATCATATCCTGGTCCATATTATATTTTAGTTTCACATCACGGTATTTCCACAATCTATTCTTTTAATGGTCTTTTCTATTTTAATTAACTAATTAATATATTTATTGTGGCCTAAAGCATTTCACACATTAATATGTGCTATATCACAGGAAAATGCTTATAAGTGNTGTAAGCTCAACATTAATTGCTCAAACTCCCCTACAGCCCTAGAGTTTATGTGGTATCAATCTTCTCGTGCTGATGTAAGTCATCTGATAGACATCTTAACAAAATTTCTAACAGTCAAATNNAGGCAAAAGATTGAATTCCTTAATTGGTAACTCTATAAAAAACTAAGTTCTTATCAGATAAACTACACAAACCCGAGCAAAGATGTACAGATTAGCATATTGCTCACGGAGACTGAGCAGCACTGTAAGGCCTCTGGTAAACCACTTCCTNTTCTTCATTTNATAGGCTAGATTAATTAGTGCTTACTTACTTTGCGCTTCACGTTGTGTTATGTAAATCNGGCCTAATGGTGTCGTGTCTGCTGAATATGAATGTGGCAGAAAAACCTAACTTTGANACAAACTCAGCCCTTCTTCCTATTCNNATGTCTACTTTACCTAGCTGCAAGCTCTNCACTTTCCCCGTGTCTTCTCCTTCCTCCAGATCTTGCAGGCAATTGTAATATGCTTAACTCACTATCATAGATGCGTCCTGGATAAACACTCTTAAACACTAAGTGCCTAAGTAAATGAGTGACTAAATGGTGAAATAAACAAAGCATNAACCCCATGAATGAGCAATAAGGAAATTAATATTCTCTGTAGGCAATGCCATTTCAGAAGTTTTATTCATTTATCATCATTCAGAAGTAAATGTTCCTGTGTATAAATAGTTCAAGATGTACTGAGTCAATACCATATCTTAATACATAGGCCACTTAGGGTTTCACTATTAAATCTAGCATGTGAAGAACATGCTTGTGAGATAAGAACACCATAGACATGAGACTTAGCAAGCTAGAAGAAGTCAACAAAATGGAAGCACATTGGTTATATGTAGTTTCTTCCAAAAGCTTTGCANAGATTCACCTCCTAACAGCTGTGTCCAAACTTGTAGGTTTCTCTGTCCTCTTGCTCATACTTGTTAATAGAGTTAAAAAAAAAAGTCACCACCATCAAAGTGCATTGCTTTAAGCTATTTCTTTCATTCATAAGAAAATTACACGGAACATTTTTCAGTTTGGCCTGGCCTTGGATAACTAACTAAGAAGAAAGATTTGGAAACAGATGTCCCTATAAGATGAGGCCTTGTCAGGGTGGAGCTGGNAGCTCANGTGTGGGTGGAAATGGGAAGACTTTAATGGGGAGTCAGTACAGAGAGAATAGATGTCTCTAAGAAGATGGCCTCAACACTGAGACACGGCACTCTTTTCAATCAGTGCTTACTAACATGCATGAGTAAAAAGCTAACATTTCCACAGCCCCTTCCCTCATACCAAATACTGGTAATGATAGCTAAATGAGAGCCACTGATAGCTAAATGAGAGCCACTGGACCAATTGCTACTTGGGGTGGCATGTGAGCCAAGTGTCTGCCTGCCACCTGTGTGGGTCCAAGTCATCTATATTTAGAAGTCATTCTTCTCTTTGCTCTTGAAGGAACAAGGCTTTGACTTTTACCATGGGCTGTGAAACTTTTCAGGTTTACTTCAATTTATCTAAATATTTATTACTAGCAGCATTTATTTTACTATAGAAAATAAATAATGGTTTTCACACATATATATCATTGTACATACGTCTATATACAATCTACTCATATGTATCTCTTTCCCCGACCCTGCCTGCCCCTATCTCCCCCTCGCCTGCCTCTTTCAAGTTCTCCTCTTGTCTCCAAATAGTAGTCCTAGCCCTCTTTTGCTTTCTGCACACACACACACACACACACACACACACACACACACAAACTCATAGAGTTGCTGCTCTCCTTGGCATCTCCATTATTGACTTTTTCCCTACTGTCAACAAATGTAGCTTTTATGTTAAGCTCAATATAAAAGAGAATTCAAGAACAGCTCAGTNGAGAAAACATCTAATGCTAGTGTTAATTGTCACTACTGAAAACATTCATCAGTCATTTTGACATTCTTTTCTGGTTTTATTCTTCATCAGACACCTTGCTTGTGGTGTTAAGTCTTGAAGGACATGTCAGAGTTAGCAGATATTTGCCNGGGGAGTGGCATTTCTATAGAAATGAAAGTTTCAGGGCTATCTTTGTGGGGCAGACTCTGATATTCTTCACAGACACAGGCATGGAAGTAGCACAAGGCAAGGCAGTCTTATAAAAACTGAGTGCCATGCCAAGTGTTCATAATGCCTTCTGAGGGTAGTGGGCTTCACTGGAAAATTCCCAGAGGGGCTTCATATGATTAAATCTTACTGCCAATAAGACACTATAGAAGTTAGATGATTATGACACACTGGTGTCAAAACCTTGCTACAAGTAAAATATTTCCTAAGAAAGCAAGAAACAGACTCAACAATTAAGAAATGAAACCCTGAACCAGCTTTGCCACATTGGGGCCATGTAGAAGAGTTGGACAGGTGTTCAAGAGGATCAGCCTTGGCCCCGTCATAAAGAAATATAAAGCATTATAAATGACTTCTTACATAGAGTGAATGCTGTTGGTAATAGTGAGCAATTTGGAAGTTCCTTGTAGGTGATAGATTAAAAAAAATACTTTTTTTATTTTTTATAAAAATGATCAAGAAAGTAGACTTTTCTTTAGATGCTTATTGGTTTGTCTGGTGAAGTTTAAAAGCATTAAATNAACCCTATCTTGCAAAAAAAATATGGCAAAATAGAATTATTCTTTAATCTGAGTTTGTGTTCCTTTGCCCTTTCAACTGAATCGAGTGCTAATCGTTTCAAGCTATCATGAAGAGTCAAAGTGTTCTGTGAAAGCACCCACTCATGTTCTTTGCTTTCCTACCACTGTAAAGCTCTCCACAATGATCTTTCCGTTCTTCTGCCCCTGGGCTGTTTCCAGGGTTCTAGAAAGAACATCTTGCTGGTCAGTCTTTCTTTACCACCAATTTCTAACTAATATTGTGCTCAGAAGTTGATCTTCTATATGCATACACTATATNTGTGTGTGTGTGTGTCTTTTGGAAGATCTACACTAAGCAGCAGAGAAAGAGAGAGAGGAACTCCAGAGAGCCATGCTTTTAAGCCAATGAGAGACGAGAAACAGATCAAACAATTGGGTGGAGGCTAACGCTGTCAGCTCCTTCAAATACTTAAAAGATCTATAGCTCAGGCTTGAAAANGGAACCCGGATCTAAATGTGGAGTCCTAGCAGGAAATGACTATAGTTCTGTGATGAATTTATGCAAAAATAGACTCATTGCAGTCACATCACAGGCTGGAAACTGAGTCCCCTTAGCAGCCTCCAGTGCTTCTAAGATATAAGCTTGAAGGTCATCAGAGTCCTTCCCTGGGTACCAAGTTTGTCAACCAGATTAGGAGTCACCTTTATGTAGACCTGTGGCACAAATTAGTTTTCTCTCCAGCTGCTGCATGGTTTCCTGCCTTTTATTTAGTGTTTCCAAGGTGATATTTCCAAATGGATGAGACACAATTTCCTGAGCCTAAATGTGAACAAAATTGAAACTGTATTAACTAGTCCTAAGGGCTCTAGCCCTAGGCCGCGAGCACTTACAATCTTGATCTTGTCTCNGGGGGTATTAAATTAGCTCCTGTGATTAGCAACTTGAGAACACGGTTGCAGTTTGGCTGTCTTTGATTCTGGTGTAAATGTATCATTAGAGCGCACAGACCTCAAGCTCTTGATATAGGAACACACAAAAAGCATCCAACTACTGGAGAATGAAACAATGGCTCCGAGCCGCNGGCTTTTGTTTTCCTGCCCCTATAGAGCTCTCTACGTTGATTTTTCAGGGCTTCTGCTCGAGGATTATTTCCANTGTTCTAGAAAGAACATCTTCCTGCTGGTTTTTACTCATCCCAGATTTATACTGCATGCCATCCTCCGAGGCTGATCTTTTTTATTTATATACCATGAAACTATCTTAAGTTCTCCAGAAAACAAAATGTTTGCAACCCTTTTATAGTTTACATTCTTTCTGGGTTTTCTTTTCTTTTGTTTTTGCACTTCCCATTATGGAGACTTTCTTTTAACCTGATGAAAGGGTTTTAGTATCTGGTCTCTTGAAAAACACATTAATAGAGTTTTATTGAAAAGAAACACTGTAATTAGATTGCCATATAAACTTCGTTAGCTAAACTACTCGATACTTGTTTGAAATAAGCTGGTATTATTGTTATAATAGCATTTTTATGGATACATGAATAAGGGTGAAAGGGCCACATTAGCGCACGTTACCCCATATCTGGTATTTACCCAGACAGTCTGGAATCTAGTGGCTTGGTCTGGTGCCTGAGATGAGGAAATCCGGAAATGATAGTGGTGGTAGCCATCTTTGAATTGCCCTTTTTTTAAACCTTTTCTTTCCTTCACTCCCTGCCACTATCCCTTCCTCTCCCCTTCTCCCTCCCCTCCTGTAGATTTTGAATATTCCAATCAGGTGAGGAAATTAAATAGCCAGAGTGTTATTCAAGACACTCAAGTCGTCCTACCAACCTCCCCCACTAATTGGGAAATCTTTCGGCAACAGGTTATCAAGGCTTTAGAGCTGGCAAGCTCACCTATGGACCAAGTCTGTACCTGCCAAGAATCACTGATTCCTTTACACCTCGAGTAATTTTGCTCTCATCAGCTCAATTAGAAAAGGAAAAGTCGAGCCAGGCACAGTATGTAATTCCAGCTTTCAGGAAGCAGAGGCAGGCAAATTGTGACTTCAAAGGCNGCCTGGGAAACAGAGATGTGCCCCTCAACCACATGAATGAATGCTAACACCACNTCACATCAGCTACTGTGTTAAGCAGATNCTGGAGAGTTCTGGTGAGCAAGTTATACTTCAGTTTGACTCCCCTCAGCAAATACATAATATGCATATGACAATCTCTCAGGTTCATGGGACAGCAACTNACAAGGGAAAAATGTTCACTTCAAAACATCGCTGATTCCTGAAAGGGAATTGTCTGATCATAAGAACAAAAGAGAAAAGGCAGAAGCAGGGGTGTGTGAGAGACAGAAATGTCTGAATTAGAAGCAGAGAACACTTCAAAAGAAAAGTTGTTTTTTCTTCTTCTTCTTCTTCTTCTTCTTCTTCTTCTTCTTCTTCTTCTTCTTCTTCTTCTTCTTTTTTTTACAGTCTAGGAAGGATGGAGAAAAGAGACAGAAGAACAGGATGCAGGACTGAAGAGAAAGTAGCTTACAAGTCTGGGAGAAAGAGGATGGCGTCCTGAGGAAGACCAAGCAATAGGAATAACTTTAAAGATCTGTTCCCATTCATCCTGCATTGTAGTCTTCTGTCTGGCAAGGTTGAGGGACTACAGTAAACATTTCAATTGTCTTCAGTTTCACATCCAAGGTTGGCTTTTCTTTCCTCTGGATTCAATACATTACTGAAGCTTGCTTGCTCTTGGGGTGCCACAGTGTTATGGGATTTGTCTTTCTGTGCTGCCTGTAAATTGTTCACTAATTATTTTGAGTAGATCTGTTAACTTCTAAGTAAGATTCGATCACTGCAATGTCACACTTTTGTTTCTAACTTCTATCTCTCCCAGTAACATTTTAATTGTTCAATAAGATCCTCTCTCTCTCTCTCTCTCTCTCTGTGTGTGTGTGTGTGTGTGTATGTGTGTGTGTGTGTGTGTGTGTGTGTTTCCATCACACTATCACACTTTTCATTCTGAGGACTCTTTCTCTGTTCTCCAGTGGCCTTAGTGGGAATGTACATGAAGGTCTTGGTACTCACTTCTCTTCCTCCTGCCACAAGGAAGACACAAAGGCATGCTCCCCTAGCCAGCACTGGAAACAGAGACTAACCTCCCTCCCATAATTCTTTGAGGATTTTCTTTGAGAAATTTTGTACTTGTAAATGCTTTCTCTGTCCCTTTGATATGGAAATATTTTTAAATGCCTCTTGTTAGCTTTACCACCCAAGGCCACCTTTTCCTTAGGTCCCTGAGGCTACCCTTTTCAAATGCAATCATCAAGGTAAGTAGTGTTGCTCAGCTCTCTCCTAGGTTCTGCAGGAGGCTGAGGTGGGTGCTGTGTTCCTAGGTGTAGAATTACCCCATGGGATAGAAATATGAGAAAGCTTGCATTTGGGGGGTATGATGTAAATCAATAGACAAAGTTGACCGGTCTGCAATGTCCCCTTCATCCTAGTCACTAAAAGCTATATTGCCCTTTGTTTCTGCAGTTACTTTTATTATTTATTATTGTTTGTTTGTTTTCAGTACGTCCCAACCAGTTTCCCCTCCCTGGACTCCTCCTAGCCCCACCCCCACCTTCCCTCTCCAGAATATCCAACTACTCCTCTGGTTCCCTTCAGGAAAGAGCAGGCCTCCCAGGGATATCCACCTAACACTGCAGAACAGGATTCAGTAATACCAAGCACAGACTTTTATATCACGACTAGGTAAGGCAACCCAGTAGGAGGAAAGAGGATCCCAAAAGCTGGACTCTGTCTCTCTCTGCTCTACAGTGGCCTTGAGTTGTCTTTGTGTGTGTGTGTGTGTGTGTGTGTGTGTGTGTGTGTGTGTGTGTTTAATTTTGTTATGTGAGATTCTTAATTTGGTACTGGATCTGCAAACACTTCGTTTTCCCCTAGAATTTGAATATTGTACAAAATGCAAGAAAGGCAGACATCGGGCAGAAGTGTGCTTTGCTGTGTTTAATTGCATCTTTTGACCCTTTCTACTGCTCTCTCATGGCTTTCATGAAATGTTACTCTCNCTCAGGACTGCATTTAGTCGATTACTGTATCAAAGTTTCCTTCCTTAGAAGTTTGTGATTGTTTGTTTTCTTTTTTGAAAGATTCACACACTTATACCTCAAATTTTAGTATAAGCAGAATTGCTTGAATAAGAGAGAGAATGAATGATCTATCTCAGATTCATTCGTTAGTTAATAACAATTATTGGTATAAAGTGGAAGGGAATGTGGCTCAAGCCTCCTNTCTGTCTCCAGTGTTATTTATTAAGCAGCACTATTTACTGCGTGAGAGAAGCATGAGGCACAACAAAACCCACTATAAGAGTTTATTAAGTAAAGAGAATAAAAGGGTGTGTATAGGCCTGTGGAATGACCATGCAGGAAGAAAGAGAGAGAGAAGGAATAGGTGCAACCTGCTTTTATAGTTCCCCCCCCTCTCGCCCCCACCCGCACGTGCATATATGGGTTTATGTAGCTACACTATGCATGCATATAGATTACGTGACCACAATGAGTGAAGATTAAGTGCTCATGCAGCCCACGGATTACATAGGATGTAAGGCCCTAGGATGACTAAGCATCTTACCTGGCTACTGGACAGCGCATGCACAGTCATGTAGCTGGGAGAGTGGCTAAGAATTCTACCATCCAATGTCTATGAGTTTATCACTTTCCAATTCACCCTTTCTTTTTCACTACCTCCTGCTCTATAATCTTCAGAACTTCCCCGTTTCTTCTAAACTTTGGATCTACTTTCAAGGTCCTTCATGACATGATATTGTATGCATATCAGTACTCATAACTCTAAGGNACATGGCCTCTACCCTGTCTTTCATCCTCTCCTCTACCTGCCGCTGTATACCTTGTTCAGTCCCGCTTCCACTACTGTCATTTTCACTACTTTTATTCTTTTTATTTCAAATTCTCTTTTAATTCTGTTCATGCTGAATTAAAGCTTTAAGCAATCAATCTGTTCTGTACAGACCTATTTCTTTCTTGAACTTTAATTGTCGTCATGGTCAGCACAATTTATCCATCAATTCTTCCCTAATTGTTACAAATTTGTTAATCTTGCTTCTTTAAGGATTGTACCATGATATAGGTTCTTCACAGTAAGCTGATGCAAAAGACAGATAATGGGCACTTAATCAATGATCATCTTTTTAGACAGAGTTAGCAATATACTATAGTGAAGAAAGTAAATGGATGAGTTTCACCCTTTCACTTGAAACAAATTGAGTTTATCTAAGAATGCTTAAGAGGTTTGTTTTTCTTTTCACATTTAATAGGNTTTACACACTAAGGAGAATTCTTCATCATAGGATGAAAAATTCATCAGTTCTCTGATGCCTATACATCCTTATGATTGCCCTAGGCAGCAATGATAATTAAACTAGTTTTGCTATCCAGCCAAGGAGGTGAAGTAACTTGTTCAAGGCCACAGTGAGGAGGTAGGATCTATATGTGCCTAGTTACTTAGGACCTCTGTAAGTCTGTTGCTACCTGTGGTAGCAGAATAATGGCCCTTCAAAGATGCTCATATTCTAATCTGCAGACTCTATAAATGTGTTACAGTGCATGGGTAAGGTTAAACTTAAAGAGTGAAATTCCATTTGCCAAACAACAACTACACAAAAGAGATTGTTCTGCATTATTCTAGCAAGCCAGACTAGTCACATTGTCCTTAATTGTGCACAAATAACAGAAGAATCAGTGTTCCAGGGTGTATGTGAGTGAGGAAGGCTTGACAACCATTGCTCACGTTGAGGAGGCTGTAGACCAAGNAATCAAAAGTATTAGTTAGAAATGGTAAAAGTAGGGAAATGCATCCTATGGCCTCTAGAAATAGATACAATGACTGTACANTCTTGGTTTTAGTCTGGTGCGATCTATTTTGGACTTATGATATCCAGAACTGTAAAATAATAAATGTGCTGTTTGCAAACACTATATTTGCAGAAATTTGTTAAAGCAGAAATAGGATATCAGTTATATAAAGCATTTCGGTTGTTAAATTATTCTCAAATTAATACACTTAATAATGAATTACTAGAGAGATAGTATATGCTAAATAAATATTATTTGTTAACTCAATAATAATGAATGCTAAATAATGATGAAGATAACTAATCCTAATTTCAAAAGACTCTGGTAGATAAAATTTAACCAAAAGGAGATTAAGATTCTGGGCACTACTTTGAAGCAATATTTCTTAGAATAGTTCATATTCTATAGCTTCAAGAGCATTAGAAGATTGATCCAGAAGTGGTAGTGCGTACCTATAATCCCAGGACTCAAGAAGCTGAGGCAGGAAGATCACTGTGAATCCACGGCCATCCCAGGCTGTAGAACACGACCTTGTCTAAAAACAAACAAACAAAAAGATATGATGGCAAAATATTTAGTCATCTCAAGGCAATAAGAATGGTTGAAGTATCTACTACACATGCCTACCAATGGCATAGCTTTTATTCAGCACCACCCATCCCTAAATTAAGAGGTCTCTACTCATTAAACAGGATCATCTTTTAATGTAATACATACTGTCTTATAGAAGAGTGTCTGGAGCCCATCCTCATATTACAAGACAAAGAAACATGCATGTGGACAAATACATTCTCTGACTTGTACAATTATATAGACCAGTCTATGTGCCACACACNAGTAAAAAAAAAAATTATAAATGACAACTTAAAGATCTTTTAGCATAACCCCAAATCTAACAGTTTCATTGTANCGTAAGTCATTTGGTGCAGTTACTATTCACAGATGCTTGGAGTATATCAGGCANTCATTGTATTTATAGAAAATTTATATTTCTTGAGAATTAAACAACAAGTACTTTCCTTAAATCTATTTAGCTTCTATTCTATGCAGCATGTCAAGATTCCATAATGAGCCACTACTAAATTCTACCATGCTTAATTACACTGATGTCTGATACAACAATATGAAAGTAGTTGTAGGGTCTTACAAATTTTAATTACTGGATACTATGCTTTACTGCCTAGGTCAAGCGTTAAGTGAGCTTCAATATTCTCTGTAAAATATCAATAATAATCTTTATCCAACAGATCCATTCGTTGGAAGTTGTAAGTGCAATTATCATATTATATAAATAACAACTAACTCTGTACCTGATATATATTCAGCATCCAAAAATGATCATTACTACTGTTATCTTGAANCAAAAGGCAGATATGTCCTTCTAAAGTAAGAAGGCAATTCTGCCCCGATATTACCTTGTTGCTGTGTAACATACCTGCCTGCACTCGTAAATTGAAAATCCAACTGACTTTGAATAAATGGAAACTATATTGTTTGTGCATCTCATAAACCTTAGCCACCTGCCTGTCTTATTTGCTGCAAAGAATGCAAACTTGCAAATGAGTATAAGGAGAATTAAACCTCTCTTGACATAGCCTGCAGGAGAGCTGGTTCCATGGATTCCAATCGATGCCCATTACAGAGACACCTAAGGATGCCTTAGGTTAAGACCAGGCATTGGGAAAGTATCACAAGACCATGAGTTCTGGAGCAAACTCAATAGTGTGAGACAAAATTTTGGAAGCCAGGTTGTTTTATATACTTTAAAAGATGAACAAAATAGTCTTAGGGAAAATATTCTGAGCTCATTTTTGTAAACAACTAAAAAGGGAAATTTTAAGTACTTGACACTTAAATGTCATTAATTAATGTGGTTAATAAAATTAAGAAAATAATATAATTATCTGACACNTAAATCANTGTTCTTATTGTTTATGTTCTGATTCTTTCTCTTCCTGTTTTTCTATTATTCTCCCTATTAAATTTAAAAGAACATTTTATTATTCTAAAATAAGGAAGTCTGTTTTCATGTGCATATTTTATAAGCAAGTAATTATTAGAAATGTTTCATTTCTACTGGCAAGTTTAAGTAGACTCTTTTTTCCTAACATGCAAAAGGTTAACCACAGACACATAAACATATTTATCATCCTTTGGCTGGAGTAATAGCTTCCCATTTGGAGCCAGTAAATAATCTCTTCTGTTTATTTGATCAATAAACAATTAAATCAGGATCTGAAGGACAGCAAACTCAGAGCCAGAATTCACGGACCCCGCCATTCAGTCTTGTTGCACACACTTCCCAAGTGAAAGCACACACTGCACGCAAGCTCTTCTCTGTTGATCAGAAAAGTTCTGACAGAGTCCCAGGTGACAAAGCACACCTGCAGCGGCTCAGCCTCTCCACATGCCTCCTCTTGACACTAACCAGAGCGGAAAAGAGGTGGGGTAGAATGCAGTAGGAGGTGAGCCCTGGTCCCAGGAGCATAACTTCACCTTAACGACATGCAAATGATTTAATGCCGATTCATCCAGCATTGTGCAGTAAATCATTTCCCTCTCCCGTAGGACCACTATCCAGCTAAAAATGTGTTTGGCCACACGGGATGCATAGTGAAGATACTGACATTTTCCGATGGAGATTCTTGAATGTGTAAGATAGACAAAAGAATGTTTTCATTCAAAGCCATCATTCCCACCAACCTCTGTTTTTCCCTTGTATCTTAAGGGGATTTTATGTTTGTACTGTATGGAAGAATTTTATATGATGGGCTGTTATACCTGAGCTGTTTAGCACAGTACCATCAGCAGAGTCTAACAAGAGTGATATTAGTAGGACCAGGGAACTAAATTTTTTATTTTAAGTAATAGCCGTATATGGCTAGTGGCAACTGAATTAGACAGTATAGCTTTTTATATTTATGATAGCATTTCAATTCAGACATGGTAGTGCATGGCTGCCATTCCATGATTCAGGAGACTGAAGTAGGAGGTTTTCTTTTAACCCCAGGGCAGCATGGGCTACAAAGTGAAACCCTGAAAGAAAGAAAGAAAGAAAGAAAGAAAGAAAGAAAGAAAGAAAGAAAGAAAGAAAGA
>LZPO01117858.1:19322-39697 GCA_001675575.1 Neotoma lepida
AACAACTATTTCCGGCTAGCCAGGGCTACACAGCTACATGTTGTCTCAAAATGTTTAAATAAAAACAAAACACTAATACAAAAGTTGATAATGTACATTTTTGTTGTGCAACATCAGGGTTTTCTTTGTTTTGTTTGTTTTGTTTTGTTTTGTTTTGTTTTGTTTGAGACAGGGTCTGTCTTTGTACCCCTGAATGTCCTGGATCTCTATGTAGACCAGGTTGGCCTAAAACTCTTAGAGATCCTCCTGTCTTCTCTGCCTCCTAAATGTCGGGATTAAAGAAATACTCCATCACATCCAAAGCAACATTTTTTAAAAGTGATTCATCTTTTAAAAAATATTAATTTGAAAGATAATTTATTTATCTTTATTTTATAAATATTTTGTTCCATTCCAGACTTCTGCTAGTCTCTGGATCCTAAACTAATACCACATGGTTGTATGTATTTTACTGATGTCCGTATGTCAGTAGCATTATTTAAGTTACCATAGTTCTTCAGTGTGTTATGTAAAGTTTTGATAAATTCATCATGAAGTTCAGTTGTCTTGTTCTGTGTGTAGAACTAGCCCTGTCTATTACTCTGTTATTGATAATGTTAATATCTTACACTAAAAACAGGCTTGTTCTTTGATATATATGAAAGTCAAATCACAGCAATTCTGGGCCACAGTGGAGCAGGAAAATCTTCATTACTAAACATCCTCAATGGATTATATGTTCCAACAGCAGGTAAGCAAAAAGCAGTACCTCAAAGACAAGATATTTGATAAGGGAACAGGGGTAGATACATGCCTGTCATTTTAAATTCTATGGCTTGATGGATATAATCTTTATTGAAAGTTGCCTTCCAGAACTGTATGATTTTGAATGTACTTCTCACTTTCCAGATTTCATGGGAATCATTAATGTCTCATTGTGTGTTATCTCAGAGAAAATGTATTGCATAGTGTGAGCATGTACTTAGGTTAAGAATAGTAATTGTTAACAAAGTTGTAATTTTATATATTTATTGGCATGTGCCACGATTTTATTGAATGAGATCTCCAAATACAAATGAAATATGTTACCTTTTAACTTCTACTTTTTAGGATTAGTCACAGTCTACAATAAAAATCTCTCTGAAATGCAAGACTTGAAGGAAATCAGAAAGATAACTGGTGTCTGTCCTCAACATAATGTTCATTTTGATGCACTCACTGTGAAGGAAAACCTCACCCTCTTTGCTAAGATAAAAGGGATTCTTCCACAGAATGTAAAACAAGAGGTAGACTGTGTGCTTGCATTATCTGAACTNCCAACCATTCATCGTGTTCAGTCATGACCACANAATTCTCTCAGGCATTAATCTATCTTTGTATGAATGAAATTTAGGCAAAGAAACCCTATAAATTGCCTTCTTTAACGGGCAGTTAAATTTGTAAAATGTGGATTATTTTGTGTTTTGGGCTTTGTATGTTTCTTGTATAGGTACAACAAATTATATTGGAATTGGACATGCAAAATATTCAGGATAACCTTGCTCAACATTTAAGTGAAGGACAGAAAAGAAAGCTCACCTTTGGGATTGCCACTTTAGGAGATCCTCGAGTAAGTATGAGTATGCACGGGAAGAAAGGGGATTGTCAGTAAGAGCCTTGCTCCTCTGCTACTAATGGTGGCAGTGGCAGAGCTTTGAAAGTAGTGCATCAGGTAAGAACCTGCTTTGTTTGCTTCTACAAAGACATACTACAATTATATTTATTGTCTTTTACTTATTTTCCATGCTATTATGTGGAAATAGTTAACGTGGAGGAGTCACATTTTGAATATCTTTATCCTCCATAGATTTTGCTCTTAGATGAACCGACTGTTGGACTAGATCCCTTTTCGAGGCAGCGTGTGTGGAGTTTCCTGAAGGAACGCAGGGCAAATCGTGTGATCCTCTTCAGTACTCAGTTCATGGATGAGGCAGACCTCCTTGCTGGTAATTGATAATTATATTTCAGTGTTACGATGAAAACTTTGGGAAATTTGTGTGTCACATTTATTCCTAGGGTAAGAAGCCTGTTTTCATCTTACCCTGTTTTCATTGCCTCAGCTCCCAAGCAGTTTAGAGGCAGGCTATCAGAATCCAACCTGTCCTGGAGTTCCTCACTGGCTGCACATTTGTTGTTGGATTGTGGCCAGTAGTGAAAACTGCTGGTGACTTTTTCAGATTTACTTTTTCAGTTTACTTAAACTCCCGAATCTTTAATATATGTTTACTTGAAAAATAACTGGCTGTTCCTTATCATTCAGATATGCTCATATGTAACCTGAAATGATAACTAATTTCCTGTTTAGGAAGTGCAGGAGGAAAGCTTAAAATGTCTAGTGTTGGGAGCTCCAATTACATCAGTTTTAAGATGTGTTTCAAATTTTCACATGTCCAACAGGCATGGTTATTTCTCATGGAGCACTTCTCCTGTGGAATTCTGAGCTTTCATTTCTCACCTTTCTTTGCTAGAGAGAAAAGAAACGACCGCTAATATTTTTTCATGTTTCTCTCCTTTTACTCAGACAGAAAAGCGATCATGTCCAACGGGAGTCTAAAATGCACAGGTTCTTCTGTGTTTCTGAAGAGAAAATGGGGTCTTGGATATCACTTAAGGTAAATAATTTTGGAGAAAATACTAAATAGATATTTTAAAAGATCTATTTATTTTACTTGTGTCTGTATGCCACATGTGGCAGCGCTTGAGATGGCCAGAGGGAGACATTGGGTTGTCTGGAGCTGGAGTTGTAGGGAGTTGTGAGTCACCAGACTTAGGTCCTCTGGAAGAGTCTCAAGTTCTGCTAGCCACGGAGACATCTTTCCAGGCCAACATCTCTGTTTTAAAAGTGGTATGCCAGGGGTGGACATTTCTAAGAGAATAGGTCTCAAGCTTTATATCTAACAAAATGGATTGAGAAATGTTTAGTCAATAATTTGTCTAACTTCTTAGCTTATGGTAATCTATGCTAATGTTAACTCTAGCAAAATTTCCACATTAGAAGCCAAAGCTCTCCATTCACTATGGGAACACTTTATTTCTTTCCAGTGTGCTGTTCTGTGCAGCCTACACCTCCACCTTTTTACTCCTCAGTTTCCTCTCTGGGCACACATAATATTGTAGTGTTTTCATTCTTTCTTAAGAATTCAAGGCAATACTTTCAGAAACCAGTATTAGTAGGGAGCAAATTACAAAGAATTCTGACAACTGTGTCTAAGGGAACTGAGTGTAGGCTAAAAGAATTCTAAAAGACAAAAACCTCACAGAAAAGTAAAACAGAAATGTCTTGATATTACACTAGTTTCTGATAGTCCACTGCCATTTCCCTATGAAATCTCTTGTATAACATCATCCCCATTGTCTGCTCATCTTTATACTATGTCCATAATATTCACTACAATGGGAATGAATTGGAAGCCAGCTATTCCACCAATGCCACTCTGAGCATGTGTTTGTGTATTTGTAGTTTTTCTGAGTTTGTGCATAGGCTGTGTTTAAATGACAAGATTTTCAAGTTGGTGGATTATTGTTATTATTACTCATTTTGCTTATTTCATAAAGCTGAGAAAAGTAATATTCAAAGAATTCTTTTGTGTGGTAGCAGTCTGAAAATGTAATTATTTGTCATTTTTTGGAAATATTAGTTTGTTTATGAATGACACATGTGACTCAGAGCAAATAACATCCTTCATCAATCATCACATCCCTGATGCTAAACTAAAAGCAAAAACCAAAGAACAGCTTGTGTACATTTTGCCATTGGAAAGGACAAGCAAGTTTCCAGGTAACATATGGGACTGTGATGGGATAAAATTAGAGAAAAACTTTGAATTTTGTTATACTTTTTGTTATTTAATGGATCCAAATTGTGTCTTAGTCTTTATTATTTAACAGAAATTAGAAATGAAGATTTGGGTGCACTGTGTTTATTTGGTTATTGATCAGTGGAAGCACCAGTGGGAGGAAACATATAAGAGGAAAGAGAAAAAAAAACTAGGAAAGCTTGCATTATAGAGCAGGCTACCATGATAGGCAATGGAATTGTAGTACCATTGGAGGAAAATGAGAGTCAGTGTCCTCACAGTTACACCACGGAAGGAAATGAAGAGACTGAGCAGAGTGTGGTTAGGAATGGGTGAAGTTGCAGTGCAGACAAATGGCTCATGGAACTGAAGAGGCTTTGATTATTTGATTATTCACATAATTTTTAATTCTAAACACATTGAAAAACCACGAAAAAATCAAACAGGAGGGAACTAATATATGACTTGTATTTTCATTCTTGGAATAAAGAAGACCACTCCAGATACAGGTGCACAAGAACAGACCCTAAGAGACTAGCTATGGAGCTAACTTAGAGGCCTGGAAGGTCTCTGGTCTACCATGGTGCTAGCAAAAATGGAAGAGAGTGGGTGTCTTTCAAACAACCTTGATGATGAAGCTGAAAGGTCTGTCTTATAGGATGCATGCAGAGTGTGATCTGTAGATTTTGGCTTCGATTAGTGAGTAGAAGACAATGGTATTTATTATAAAGTAGTGCATAGACTAGTTAGATCACAGTGAGAAGAAAGTATCAGTGCCCTGTTTTAGAATTTAACCTGGGAACCCGTTTTGATTTAGCAAGAGAGAGTTCCAATACATAGCTATACATAGGACATTGGAAATCAAGGGACAATGTGAGGCACGAATCTGAGACACTTCAGTATGGATTAGGAACTGGATTTGTGTGTGGGTGGAGAACGAAAGTTGTTTAGAACCGAAACTCTGAAAGAAAGCAAAGGAGAAGTCATGGAGGAGGTAGGAACTGAAAGTTCTACATGTAGTTAGGTGGAAATGAGATGTGATTAGTAATCTTTTTTTTTTCCCCTGAGCTGTATCCACAGCCCAAGTAAACTGCTTTGTTAAAGACCAAAAGAAAAAAGAAAGATGAAGAAAGAGAGAGGGAGTAACAAAGAAAAAAGATGAATTTAAGACTAAATAAAAAAGGGGATGTGGTGGGGTGGGGGGTGGGAGGACCAGGAGAGGTTGGACAGGAGAGTGGGGCTGAGAATGGAAGTACATTGCATGCATGTATAATAATTTTCAAAGAACAATTGAAATATTATATTTGAAAATAATAAAAGAAAAATAAAGACTTGTTCATCAAATTTAAAATATGAAAGTCTTGGTGACCTAAGACTTTCCATGGAGGGGAACGACAGCATATGGACCTGAACTGTTTGTAAGATGTGACAGGTTAAATGTGGACAAATTTTTGGAGCCAAACTTGTATACAGAGAGGGATGGGAGGAAGCTATTATTTGTCTTTGTTTGGTGGACACCATAGCCTTCTGCTTGACCCAGCAGGTATAGAAGAAAATTATGATGGAAGGGAGAGGAGATCACTTTGGGAGATCCTTGGGGGATAAAATTCAGAGCATAAGTGAAAGGGGTAGCCTTTGAAGGAGCAGTTGCAAGGGTTGCACACATACAAAAAGAACCCAGATACGGGCAAAGGCTTACCTGGTTTCTTGAATTATGGTAAAAAACACTATAGTCTTTATGACCGCTAATATTTCCTCAGAGAAATCTGTAGGAAAATTATAATCTAAGAATATAAGATAGAGTGAGACAGCTTGAAAATGAAGTTTGGCATAATAATTTCTGAGAGTGGTTTTTTTCCTTTAAATTATGATTATATTCCAAAGATACGAAATTTCTGAACATTATTAAATATCATATTTAAGATAAACGTTAATTTACTAAGGTTAGTATATTTATNTTGTTTTAAAACTTTGTATGTTCCTTCTGTTGACTTAGACTTCTTCAGAGATCTCGATAAATATTCTGGCCAGGGCTTGATGAATTATGAAGTTTCCATGTCAACTCTGAATGAAGTCTTCATGAATCTGGAAGGAGAATCAACTACCACACAAAGTACAACTATTTGTATAAGTCACAGAATCAATTAATAAATGGCTATGTGTCAATTTAGCTTTTATGACTTTTTAAGGAGTGTGACCCACTGTAAATTTGACATGGGCTGTTATGTTTCCTGACATCATCAGTACAGCTAGCCACAGGTCCATTCTTAGTGTTGATTCTTAACCACTTGCTATTGCAGCAATTCTGGCTCCTGATAGTCACTGTTCCTCAGGTACTTTGAAATTGTGAATGTTCTTGATCAAAGGCATAGGGTCTTAGCACCACTTCTTATAAAAATTGTTTCTTGCTTGTTAAGAGAAAAAGGCCTAAAATGGAGAGAATTCTTACAACTTCTAGGTAGTTTAATGGGATATAATAGCTGTCATTTTGGAGATCTTCCTTTTACAGGTAGTTTGATCAATGTGGACAAATATTGGGATATACCCATAGCTCCTTCATGTAACAATTCTTCCAACAAATGTGGTTGACACTATTTTACAGATGAGGATTTCTGATTTAAGAACAGTTAGATAATTCTTCCCAAGCCAAGCCATGCTGCTTATAGCTCACAGATCTGGGTAGCATAGATAGGTTAAGTATTTTCAGAACTGATGATCCATTCCTAACAAGTCCAGATTATTGATGCCTTAGTAGTATTTAAGCATTAACAACTGCTGATCCCTATAAAGAGGATTATCTTGAACTCCTTCAGAATAGTATTGCAATTCAGTATTTGCCTTTCTGAATTCTTCTTTTGGCATGTATTTAGCAGATGTTCTCAGGGAATATATAGAGTTTTGATATTATTGTATGTTTTTACCATGTTTTGCAATGTACCGCAAAACATTTTTGTTAATTTTTGAATTTTCATTGTGTTGGAAATTATAAAATATATCTATAAAGAGAAAACACTGAAGCCAGTGATGGTATATAAGCTTCATGAGATAGTGCAAATGTTATTTAAATAATTACTTTGGATAAAAGTACAAAATAAGATCAGACATAAAATAACTTAAAAATAATTTTATTAAATATATTTAAAATTAGAAAAGTCTATTATGCCTTAGGATGATATTTGTAATATGTGTGTGTTCATACAGACTTTGAGGAAAGAGACACAAGAAGAGACTCAGAAAGCTTAAATGAAATGGAGCCAGCATATCCTTCTCTTTCTGAAGTGCAGAAGACTGTGAGTGTCATGAGCCTCTGGAGAATGCAGGTCTGTGCAATAGCTCGGCTTCGCATCCTAAAACTGAAACGAGAGAGAAAAGCATTTTTGACATTGTGAGTATCAGAGGACTGTCAATTTTTTAAGACAAAAAATTTTAAGGTTTTAAACTATAAGGACATTTAAAAGTAAAGCACAGTACCTAGCATTCCTGCTAGACAAGAAATAACTGCGGTATTGATCTTACTGACAGTGGGATTGCCTGTATATTAATTCTTGATTGGGCTTATCAATACATGCAGTTTAGTTTTTGTAGTGAAATTAAATAACATTTATCTAACAGTGCCTTTTAATACTGTGACATGTTGAGATACTACTTTTAGAACATTAGCACTTAAAATTATGGTTGCTATAAAGTAGAATCAATATCCAACAAATAGTTGTAGAATATATTGCTGAGGACAAATTGCTATAGAGTTCTATGGTAACTTTTCTTTACTGTTTAGTCTATTGATTCTTGGAATTGCACTGCTCCCATTGATTGTGGAAAAGATGGCTTATGCTGTGATAGAGCAAAAAACCGACTGGGAATTGAAACCGGAATTGTATTTCCTGTCCCCTGGACAACTCCCTCAGGGTCTGCGAACGAGCCTATTGGTCATCAACAACACAGGTGAACAGAGATCAGCATTTTAATGTAGAAATAAATCTTTAACTGTTAACAAGTACATGAGGGGCGCAAAAAAATCTTGACAGAAGAAAAATGTGCATTTATAGAAAATGACTTGTGAGGAGCAGTGCAGTTTCTCTGATTTTGGAGCTGACAAGGCTGGTGGGAACAAGGGACAAGGGACTTGTCACTGTCCAGTCTGGCTTCCATCCTTTATACCTGACAGCCATAGTTGTTCTGAGAGCAAGAAATAAACCTTTATCTTAGCTGAAGACTCTCTTTAGATCTCTTTGTTACCATCTATAGATCTCTTTGTTACATACCCTGTAACATGCGTATAATACACACTGATTGAATTGCAAAGATGACATGTCTACACTTCATGCTCTCGAATGAAGTTCAAGATTCAGGAAAACTTACTTTGTTATATCAAAGAATGGATAATTGTTGTCTTGTTTGGTTTCTTTTGATTTTGTTTTTTGAGACAGGGTTTCTCTGTATAACAGTCCTAACTGTTCTAGAATATGCTTTGTAGACCAAGCTGGCCTTTAGCTCACAGAAATCCCTCTGCCTCCCGAGTGCTGAGTTAAAGTATGCACCAGCATGCCTGGTAGTAATTGTTTTATAACTGCTTAAGTAACTAGAAAGGAAAGATTTTATGTTTCTTCTGAAGATATTAACACATTCAGAAATTTCTTGAATTTCTTGCTGATTCCAATTTTCACAGGTATTTTTGATTCAAGATTGTAAAGTGTCTTCACTTTTATCCTTCATTCTTTTCCATTTTGGGTTTGGGAAGTAAAACTTCCTGTTTCTTAGAAGTTGAAGGTTTTGAGTTATTTCCTAACATTTAGAATGCTCTTTACCCGTCAGATTGTTGCCATCCAATGGTTTATTCTCCATTCAACCTGAGGATGATACACTGTGTTCACTCATTTCCTCCTCCTTTTACTCAGTTTTNAAGTATTTGGGGGATTTATTCTGNCATATTTCTTCCCCTTCTAAGTTTGATGTGGTTGTTAACAATGTGTTAATCTTTTCATATTTGGTTTATACGAATGTGAGTTACCTTTATTGCGCCCTCTGTGGAATGGAGTTGTGATGTGTGACTGCCCCAGGGGATATGGAAACATGATTGTCTGTGTGTGTCCCATCCCACCTTGGGGGGACTCAGATTTGTTTGATCATATTTTTCCAATTCTAGAGCTCTATGCAGAAGAAAGGGGCTTTTTTTTTTCTATTTTGCCTTTCTTTGTTCGTTGCTTGGGGTTACTCCAAGTCCTGCTCTGTTGTTCTTAGACATCATCTCTTACATATGAGGAATTTCCCAGAGAGGACTATAACAACTGTCATTTTGTGGAGCATGGAGGGCCCTTGACTGCTCCTCTTACTCCAGCTCTAGCTGGATAATGACAACCCTGATTGTGGCTCAGAGCACGCTTTGATAACTCAGTTATCCCCTTGAGTTTTGATGTTGTAGAAACTGGTTTGCTATTACATCTTTTTCTCTGGTGTGCACCAGGCTGTGGGTTTTTCTTAATTTTTATTTCTCTCTCTAGTAATTTCACCCATTTTCTTTCAGAATACATAAAAATTTTTGTTTTAATGGTGGTACCCTTCTACTCTCCCAAGAAAGATGCATTATTCAATATATATGCAAATGTGGAAAACATGAATTGTATATACATTTTTATATTTAATTTTTGTTAAGAATAGGGGAAAGAAGAAAATATTATCAGTCTGAATAATCTGTAGTATTTCTCATTAATTTTCCAGAAATTATAAATTTATACACATATTAAAGGAAAAATTATAAAATAGAATTATCTTGTTTTACGTATCACATATTAACTTACATTAGGAGGAATGATGATATTAATTCATCATAATGTAAGATTTACTAAATAAAAGATGGATGAGTGAGTGATTTGTCTTTTTAGGTCAATAGTATTATTATGTTATACATAAAGTTCACNTCTTATGGTATACTAGGAATGTTAACTTTGTAGGGCTCATAAAAAAATCTGACTTGCTTTCATATTGCCTTCTGTTATTGCAATCATACTAGAATCAAATATTGAGGATTTCATACAGTCACTGAAGCATCAAAACATAGTTTTGGAAGTAGATGACTTTGAAAACAGAAATGGTACGGAAAGCCTCTCATACAATGGAGCTATTATAGTTTCTGGGAGACAAAAGGTATGTTTTCCACACATACTCAAACACAATATCAAAGGGCTACACTTTAATTGTTTTAAGACTTCAGAAAACTAATATATAGTAACTTGACTCAGTACATATTGAATGAACCATGATATTTTGGTGAAACAATGTTTTAAATTAAGTAATTTTGCATTAAATGGAAGGGTGCATTGCTTAAACTAAATGACTTATTATACCACAGAATCATTTATGTAATTATGAATTTAACTAATCTTATTCAATGGTCATTTTTATATATTGAAAAAAACACATTAAATTCTGTAAAGTCCACATGAAATCTAAAATAGGAAAGTATTCTCCATGTGCTATCTTCATGTATTTCAAGTTCAGTGTAAACAGAATCTATCAAGGAGCACATCTGTTGCAAATACATTTTAATTATAAGAAAAACTTGAGTCTCATTTGCATTTCAATAAAGTTAAGAGACAAAACTAATCAAAAGTATGCCTTTCTTTCCTGCTACAAGTAATACAAGACTAAACTAGAAGTCTTAAAAGATTTGTCATTGAGCTCAGTATTAATATATTGTGAAAAATGTCATCATTTTATGTCAACTTTGGAAAACTACTTGCTTGACAGCTGCTTAGTGTATCTTGTATATTAACTATACAAACTATTGATAGTTTTAATATTAAGATAATACTGAACTTATATGATTATTGTATGGATGCTTTCTTAAGCACTAAGAATTGATATATATATATTTAGAAACTGTAAAAATGCTATGGCACTGAATCCATGAAAATCTCTTTTATTCCATGTTTACTTCCTATCTGCTCCCTCACCAGAAACTGATAATATTCCTTGTTAGGGCACATTCAAATCCTACTTACTGAAGTTTCCTCATCAGCAAAATAGGGATGGAGTGATACAAAATTGTTTGCACCAGTAAAATTTAGTATTACGTGGATACTATTTCTGTCCTATCCACTGTATGAGGATCTAATATATAGTCTCACTCAAACCATGTATGAACCCATTTAGACTCTTCTTTCATAGATGAGAAACGAAAGCTTAGAAAAGCTAGTTAACTTGAAGATGAACAAACAGCTAAAATGTGACTGTTAGAACTGTGTGTGTGCACATACACACATGCACACACACATGTGCATGCAATAACTTTATTTTTCAAGGATTTTATCTTACTCGTTTGTTTTGGTTTGTTTTAAGGATTACAGGTTTTCAGTTGTGTGTAATACCAAGAGGCTACACTGCTTTCCTATCCTGATGAATGTCATCAGCAATGGGCTCCTTCATATGTTCAACCATTCACAGTATATTAGAATTGAGGAAGCTATTTTTCCGTCAGTAAGTATTACATTCATTTATCCCAAACAATTAAAAAATTGACAGTAAGCCTACATTGCTCATATTTAATTGTTGATCCTAAGGATGGTTATTGTATTCTCATAGTTTGTATGTTGTTTGACTCATGCCTTCAGCTTCTCAGTTTGTTTTGTTTGCATTGCGAGAGTGATATATACAGACTGCAGTTTTACAACCCTGGCTTCAGAAAGTTTATAGAAGGAAGCATTGGTGAGAAATAGAACAGAGAAAATGCNATCATGCTTTATAATCACACTACTTCCTTTCTTTGTCATTCCATCCCAGAAGTGACAGTTACTTCCCATTTCTTTTTTTGAGAGAATTTCAATTTATTTTTGACAATTTCATTTGCATTGTGATTGTATTCATTTTAGTTATCCTTTGTTACTCCTTTTCTACCTCTGGTGACTCCTTTCTTCCCTAGTAGTCTTAACACCCCACCCAACCCCCACAAAGAAATGCAAACAACTAAGGTGTGCTGAGAGCAGGAGAAATAGTCTTCCCCAGGGAAGAGCACACCGGTTGATTATTCAATACCAAATGGTCAACCCTGAAAACCTATACATACAAGTAATAGTACATAGATTGAGCAGGTTTTATTTTTGTATTTAGGAATACATATGTGCATACACACATGTACATAACACCAGTTATGAAAAAGAGGCCATGAATTTGAAAGAGAGCAAGGAGGGGTATTATGGAAGGGTTTGGAAAGAGGAAAGGGAAGGGGTAAATGATGTAATTATGTTATAATTTCAAAAAATAAAATAAATAATTATGAAAAATGCTAAGAGAATAGGAATATAGGTAACATGTCTCTGCATAATAAAGGCCATTTATGACAAACCCAAAGCTGACATCATGCTAAAAGGAGAAGAATTCGAAGTATTTCCATTAAAATCAGGAACAAGACAAGGGTGTGCCTACTTTCTCCACTCTTACTCAATATCATGCTTCAAGTTGTAGCTAGAGCTCTAAAGCAGTAGGAACAAATAAGCGATGCAAATAAGGAAGGAAGAAGTCAGTTTTCTTCCTTAAAGATGATTTGATTTTGTATGTAACAGACCCTAAAGACTGCAACGCCTTACCAGTGACATGGCTTACTAGGAAGGCAAAAGCTTTTGCGATGAAAACCTGATGACATGAGTTTAATCCCTAGAATTTACATAAAGGTGGAAGGAGAGAACTGACTCCAAGAAGTTGTCCTCTACTGATGTGGCTTACACTCATGCAGACACATCACACAAAATAATAATAATAATAATAATAATAATAATAATAATAATAATAATAATGTAATAATAATTGTAATAATAATAATGATTAAACATTTAAAGAAGACTATGCTATGAACTCATAAAACTAATAAATACTCAGTAGTCTACCTAAACACCAATGAAATACTAAAAAGGAATGCAGGAAAGTAATCCCACTCACAGAGCCTCAAAACCATGAAATGAAGGCTGGAGAGATGGCTCAGTGGTTAAGGGTACTGACTGCTCTTGCAGAGGTCTTGAGTTCAATTCCAACACCCACATCATATCTTACAACTTCCTATAATGGGATCTGATGTTCTCATCTGTTGTGTAAATTCACATACAGAAAAGGATCCATATATATAAAATACATAAATGAATGATTCTTTTTAAAATATTTTTTTAAGACAGAGTTTCTCTATGTAGCCCTGGCTGTCTTGGAACTCACTCTATAGACCAGGCTGGCCTCAAACTCATAGAGATCTGCCTGCCTCTGCCTCCTGATTGCTGGGATTAAAGGCATGTGCCACCATTGCCTAGCTAATAGTTCTTAAAAAGCAAAAAAAATGGAATAAACCTAATCAAGGAAGTGAAAGACCTCTACAATAAAAAATTTATACATTGAAGAAACTATGTTTTATTCAGTGGCAAACTGCCTGATTGATCAGCCCAAAACTCATATGCATAAGAACATCACTAAATGCTTAATGTACTCATATAGATGGTGTATGTGTGTGTGTGTGTGTGTGTGTGTGTGTGTGTGTGTGTGTAACCATAATAATTAGAGGAGGTAATGGATTTGAGATGGAATCAGAGGGACATGGGAGGAGTTGGAGATGTAGAGGGAGGAGTGAAAATGAGTACTTTTGTATGAAATTCTCTACCCCCCCAATTTCATTTAAAATAAACTAAGGAAGACACTAGAAAATGGGAAGATATTCCCTGTCCATAGGTTTACTTGAAGAATTAGTATTATGAATATGGCCATTATGAATCTTGAGATTGAACACAATCTTGGCTAAATTCCAGTGCCCCTCTTAACAGAAACAATAAAATGATCTTAAAATTCATCTAGAAACACAAAAGACCCCATGTAATCAAAGCCATTATGAGTAAAATTAATACTACAAGGGGTTCCACTATANATGATTTCAAATTATACTACAGAGCCATAGCAATAAAAACAGTGTGGTATTAGCACAATAACAGAATTTAGATCAGTGGATAGAAGACCTAGATATAAATTGATACAACTTCAGCCATCTGATTTTGACGAATATACCAAGAATTCACACTGCAGAAAAGATAGCATTTTCAACAAATGTTGTTGAGAAAACAGCACATTTGCACGTAGTGAAACTAATCACTCACTCTGCACTAAAATCAGTGCCAAACAGATGAATGGTCTCAACATAAGACCCAAACCCTGAAACTTCTAGTGGAAAAGATAGAGAGGGCACTACAATATATCAACCTACACAGAGACTTTCTATGTAGGACTTGGTTGTACTGGACATAAAGCTAACAAATGACAAACAGCACCCCATAAAATGTAAAGGCATCCGTTCACAGTTTCCCATTTCATCATTTTTGTTGGACAGTCATCACCTATGTAGCCACTTGATGACTGCCTCCTCCCTATTTTAAGTATTTATGGTGATTATCATTTTCTGTTTGATAACAAGAGAGATATTTAAAACTGGCTCTAGATGTTTCATATTAGAAGCAAGATAAGAAATGGGCCAGCCACAGGTAAACTTGCTTTATGAAAAATGTGTCAAATTGGCTTCCACTGAATCAGCAGTGCTGGGAGTCCATGCTAGGGTGGATTTTCTGCAGATAATGGAAAAAGTGAGGTGGAATATACTTGATGGGTCAATAGTGAATATATGTGTGTGTCCATACCTATGAACTAAGGGATTATATTCATGGACATGTGATAGGGAGAGCGTAGGATGACTCAGNAAGTGGGGATTTAAGGGAACTCTGAAAATTAAAACCAGGGTCTAGGGAGTGTAGCTTGGAGTTATACTTACTTGGTAGGTTTAAGGCCCTGCTGGGGTTGATCACCAGGATCCCAAGGAGAAAAAGAAAACATAGACAGAAGAAATAGTTCTCAACACCTTCTTGATCTTTTTCATTTGAAAAAAGATTTATTTCTGTTTATTTTATGTGTGTGGGTATTTTGCCTACATGTATGTGTTCTATGTGCATGGAGTGCCCAAAGGGACCAGAAGAGGGCATCAGATCCTATGACTGTAGTTACAGACATAAGCCCCATGTGGGTGCTGGGAACTGAACATGGGTTCTCTGCAAGAGCAACATGCACTTCTTAACTGTCGAGCCATCTTTCTAGTCACCCCCACCCTTTTTTTTTCCATTTTATTTCCAGTTTTTCGGAATCAAAATGGACAGATGCACTTTGTGGCACTTTGTGCCATCTCCAGTGGCACTCATCTTCATTCCTATAATGACACTGGGAAATACATTTTCTTACCTAGAGAAACACTGGAATTTGTGGACATAGACTTCAAAAACAAAGTTTGAGAATTGCAGAACTATTGAAAGACAGGCCTGTGTTGTTTTCTGCTATTATTTCCATGGGATAGTTCTATATTCTGCTTAGGCATATTTAGGAGTTGTGGTGATATATTGTGTACCCCAATAAACTTGCTTGAGGATGAGAGGACAGAGCCAGCCACTAGATTAGACATAGAGGTCAGGCAGTGGTGCCATACACCTTTAATCTGCACTTGGGAGGCAGAGATCTGTCTGGATCCCTGTGAGTTCAAGGCCACACTGGCCTACATGATGTTGATCCAGTATAGGAGAGAAACAGAGCCAGGCAGTGGTGGCACACATTTTAATCCCAGCACTTGAGAGCTCATGCCTTTGCTTGGGAAGCACACACACTTTATTTACCTTTCTCTACCCTGCCATATTATTTCCTGGGATTAAAGTCATGTGTGCTTCCAAGCAAAGGCATGAGGTCTCAAGTGCTGGTATTAAAGGTGTGTGCCACCGCTGCCTGACCTCTATGTCTAATCTAGTGACTGGCTCTGTCCTCTGATCCTCAGGCAAGTTTATTAGGATACACAATATCACCACAAGGAGTAGTGGTTTATATTTTAACTCCCAGGTAGGTTCAGTGACATCCAGTTTCCTTTATAGTTCTGAATTACAGAACATATCCAACCAGTTGCTGAGGTCTCTCTTCCTGTCAACCTCTAGTTTGCTGAAAAAGACAGGCCAGTCAGTGGTGGCACATGCCTTTAATCCCAGCACTCGGGAGGCAGAGACAGGTGGATCTCTGTGAGTTCGAGGCCAGCCTGGGCTACCGAGTGAGTTCCAGGAAAGGTGCCAAAGCTACACAGAGAAACCCTGTCTCAAAAAAACAAAAACAACAACAACAACAAAAAGACAGACCTAACATATCTGTTAACCACAGGACACAATTCCTGAGTTGTTATTGCTGTTTTTGCATCATTTGAAACACATAACATAAAACTGAGCATCTTAAATACATAGTTCATTGGTTTTAAGTATATACTACTATTGTGAACTTAATATCCAGAATTTCTTCATCCAAGAGATGCTCCGTATCTAAATAGCAATTTCATTCTGTAATCTCTTAATGCTTCTCTGCTCCTCTCCACTTTCTTGCTTTCTATTTCTAGGAATGTGAGTGACTGTTTTAAGTATATCATGTAATAGAAATACACAATGTTTGAACTTTTTGCTTGGTTTATTTCACTTAGTATTATATATTCCAAGTGGATCTATCTTGAAACATTTGACAAGATTTTCTTGTTTTTAAAGTTGAACAATATTCATTATGCATCTATGTGCTTATTTAGTTTTGTTTCTTTATACATCTACTCACAGCATTATTTCTACCTCTTGATTGTTCTAATGGTATTATTAACACAGGTATGCAGGTATCTCTTCAAAGCCTCTCTACTTGTTTGTTTGTTTATTTTTGATATATGCTCCCAAGTAGGTCCTGAAATATTCCTGACTTCTTTTGTTTTTTTGATTTAAAGTCTCATGATAAATGATGAGTATAGTTTTCACTTCAATAGATGATACTTTGATTTCCCACTAAAGTTTCGTTTATATTTGCAGGACCTGATAATGTTCTGGTTTGGGATACTGGAAGGTTTCCTGTTCTTACTGTTTGTTGCGTGCAGCATTTCGCCACACATTGCCATGAGTAGTGTCAGTGATTACAAAGTAAGAAAGTGTGGGTAGGGGATTTTAAGAATTCCAGTAATTGTATTTTTAATGCTGTAAGTGCAAAGTATTTTTCCTCTGGGGTATGGAGAAGCACTGAAACATACNATTACACTAGACAATGTAGTTTAGAATTATTTCCAGCAAGTCAGAAAGCCTATTTTTAAAATGCAAAATGCTTTTACTTCAAAGTTACATGGAAAGTATAATGATTTTCAGAGTATCATATTTCTTTAAATCTCCAAAGTAGAACATCATATATCTTTTGGATGAATTATTTCCTAGCTGCAAGAAAACAATTCATCCAAAATGTCATAATCTCCCCTTTCCACACTCAAAAGCATATATATATACTAATGTGTGTATCTATAGATACAACCTGCTGAGTCCACTTAGTGCTGCCCATATGTAGATGTGTTTAGGGCTGACCGCTTGGGAGTGGATGACCTAGTGAGGGCTAATCCCTGGGGAGGATTGATTCTCCCTCTCTCAGTAAGCATGAATTACCTCTAGCTCTTGTCTAAGGGTGCAGCTTTGTGAGATTTCTCCCGTTCTGTTGGCATGTCAACTCATACTGTCATTGTTCAGGTCTTGTTTAAGCAGCTATCCTGTTTCATGAATGTACCTTTCCTGTCATATCTAGAAGACCCAGTCTTGCCTCAGACTTCTTTGGTCCTCTGACTCTAAAAGTCCTTCAGTGGACTTCTATTCATTCTTTTAGAACTACTATTTGCCTCTCTACAGCATACTTTCTTTCATGGTTCCATTTTACGATTTTATTTTTCACAAAAATTAAAAATCTTTAGATTAAATCTAAAGATCCAAAATATAGAATCCAGAATTTTCAAAAGCTGACACAATACCGTTATTGGAAAATCTCACACCTGACTTCCGGTAATGAGAACTAGAAAGTATTTAGACTTCTTTTAATTATTCATGGTTTAAAGTGATATTGCACATCAGTGTACCAAATAAATCACCATTAGGGAACTGGATCTGTGGGTCTCAGGTTCTTAAACACTTTGTGTATAGTTATTTTCAATAATACAATAATACTAATTTACCTTAAAAATCCTTGCATTTTCACCCAATTCCACACATGTATACATATGCAATACACAAGCCAGTCAACATTAGTAATACATTTTTTAAGATGAGCAAATAAAGTGAATTTATACCTTCATTATGATAAGACCCATTGGCCCAGCATTTGGTACACATGAAGAAGTAAATCATTTCTCCTTGCATTGAATTTAAGTTGAATGTTGATACCATATTTTATGTCCTATGTATCAAGGAGTAGGTTAACATTTTATGAGCTTTGCATACATTGGCAATCCTCACTTTCTGTTTCACAATAGCAAGTGCTTGAGGAAATAATCGAATATCTCATAAAACCATTCCCAGGGATCAGGAATTACTGGGAGGATTAAGTTTACTGCTAACAAACACACAGCAATGATTTCAACAAGGGAGAGATTTATTCCTAAAGCAAGAATGCAGGTACATATGGACCAGATGTATCAAGCCAGCACTGTGAGGTAGCTTGCTCTCTGAAGGACTAGGTGCACAGGACTGGCAGGAAAAGAGCTATTCTAGAAACATCTATATCCTTCCCTTAGATGATCAGACTATTAAAATAATAATCTCCAAAGAATTAAACTTTACCCAGAAATCTCATGTTGGGAGAACAGAAAGGCTAAAGCTTGGTGCCATACAGAAAAGGATTTTGTCCCCAAGGCAGAGATTTTGCACAGTTCTTACAACTTTGCCAGACCACCTTGCAGGAGAGATGGAGCTGAGACAATTACGGGTCAATAATGTCCCACACCTTGACCATGCCTGCTCAGTTACGCAAACCACTTGCCTTCTGTGGAAACCTA
Source organism: Neotoma lepida (assembly GCA_001675575.1). Classification (NCBI taxonomy): domain Eukaryota; kingdom Metazoa; phylum Chordata; class Mammalia; order Rodentia; family Cricetidae; genus Neotoma; species Neotoma lepida. Next base: position 38,001 of record LZPO01117858.1, read on the forward strand.
AACCTCATGTCAATGTCCCTGACGAGCCCCCCTTAACTGTCTCCTTTCTTCCCAGTGTGATTGCACTGAATGTACGCTGTTCTCTGCTTTCCNGCATTCTTTGTCCCTCTGACTGGCACATTGGGGTGGGTGGCCAGCCCTAGCTTATTGGGGCTGGCAGAGACCAGCCTCTGACCCTGCAATGTCCAGTGACAACAACTCTGACATTTCTGAAGATGAACCTTCNCCTCATGATGTAAGATGACAGAATTCCAACAATCACACCACAGTTTGACAGCACACTGAAGAAAGAACAAAGATTAAAAGTCATGGGGAACTTGTTGGTTATTGTCTAAGATAATTAACTGGAAGAGCTGTTTAAGTCCCACTAGCTCTCAGAATGGGAGAATGTAGCTTCTTAAAAAGAATTTGGGGATATCATCTTACCTTAAAGGTAGCAAATAGATACCAGAGACACATATCTAGCATGTAGACATTTGACACAACATGGAATTTGATTTGATTTTCCAAGATTCAAAATTCAAGTACTTCCTAAGACAATGCCTGGGAGTGGAGCTAACAATAAAACCAATCTCACAGGCTTGATATGAGTGCTGAATTATATAATGTACTTAAAAGTGTAAAGCATAACTCTCCAAGTAGGGATGAAGTTTGAAAAAACCCTACTCTCTGAAGGTTGTCATCTGCTCTGTCAACTTAGATCACNAGAATGCTGTTAGCATATTCTTCACAGAACTAGAAAAGCATTTCTAAAGTTCACCCAGAAGCACAGACTCTTGAGTAGCCAAAGTAACCCTCAGCAGAAAGAACCATGCCAGAGGAGCTGGCTACAAGCAAGCTCGTGGGGAGCCCTGGGCTTTATCCCCATCACTGATAAACCAGGCAGAGTGGCACATGCCTGTTAATCCTAGCACTTGGGAGACAGAAACAAACAGGTCAGAATTCAAGGTCATCCTTAATGCATAGTGCCAGGCTAGCCTCAACTCCGTAAAAGCCTAAAATAAAAAAAACAAAACAAAACAAAACAAACAAACAAACAAAAAACCTCTTGTATTTTAATGGAACTGATGTACTTCCTGTGTTTTCTCATCAGAGGAAAGCTGATTCTCAGCTGTGGATTTCTGGTCTCTACCCTTCTGCCTACTGGTGTGGGCAGGCAGTGGTGGATGTTAACATCTTCAGTGTAATTCTTCTCTCAAGCTGCTTGATATTACAGATGACAAAACTGATGAATGTTTACTTGCCAAGTGAAGTTGTGCTATCTGTAGTAAGTAATATGATATCGACCAAATTCTATACAGTAATTAAAAATAAAAGCAATGTTAGTTGTTTAAATATTTGAGAATATTTGATAAACCTAACCACATGCATATTACCAGTTAAAACATTTTTAAATGTACATAATTTAAAATTTTCCTCAGATGTTTCATTTTTAACTGATATTACCTGTATTATTTTTTAGGTTGTTCTTTTATTTGGTTGTGCCGCTTCTCTTGTCTTCTTGACATATGTGATATCGTTTGTTTTTGGCAAAAGGAGAAAAAACAGTGGCCTCTGGTCAATTTTCTTCTTTATTGTAAGTATGAACAGTATCAAATACAATCACTTTTTGTCTTAAGCAGTGGGAAAATTAAAAATGTAGATTAAATTTAAAGATTCAAATCCTATGCTCAAAATTTTTGAGAGCTGACATGATA
>LZPO01117859.1:23874-39638 GCA_001675575.1 Neotoma lepida
GTTCTTGTGATAACATCTGCCACTATCATTCATTTTCTGTCACTTACTGATCTTTTTACCTATTTTCTCTTTACCCTATGAGGAAAGTATTATTTACCCACTTCTACAAATAAAGCTTCCAGGTCAGAGTTCAGTTATGTACTTAGATAATTGGTACCACTGCATCTGTGTCTACTCAGGATGGTGTTCAGAGCTCACGCTAATCCTCTCCAAAACTCCCACTGAGGGCTGAGTTAATACAAGACCATTATATCTGCTGTGTTCAAATAAAATAAAATTGCTCATTTTTATTGTGTCATTTACAATATGAGTTGTGATTTAGGTTTGTTTCCAAATTTTTTCAATTGTAAAAATCTTTAATATACATCAGTGTTTGTGGAGAGCTCATTTTTAGTGGAAAATGAATACCCACAGCAAAAACTTTCTCTTCAACATTAATGGCCAATGACTTATTCAGTTGCCACCATTTCTCAGGACATGTTAAGGAGGGGGCATGACTTATATTGGGTTGCTGAATCTGCGCTCAACTTATTTATCTGAGCACTGTAAAAGTTGATAAAAGCNTAATCTGAAGTCGTCTCAGTTTATCTGTTGGTACTAGCTGGGTGGGAGTCACTATTCCTAAACACACTTCTTCAGACTGGAGACTGGCCTTGGCTTTGGCAGTCCTCACTGAAAAGGATTTGAATACAAAGTTAACACACTGATGCTCATCTTAAAAACTTTGTCCTAATCTTATAATCTTCTGAAATATTTTGCAAGTAGAGTTTAGCATATATTTTTATCAAATCACTGTGCATTTGCCATATATATATATATATATATATATATATAATACATTTGGGGATATGAGCAGCAATACTAAAAGATACTAAGAGAATACCTTTTAGGATTATTGCATTGTACAAGATGCATTTACAATTTTGTGTTATTGTTGTGTTATCTTGGCAGTATTTATGTACATGGTGTATAGTACTAGTGTAGTTGTATATTGGCATTTTAGCAAGACTTTCATTTAGTTTTCATTTTATTGTGTGCTAAGTTCTTGGTGCAAGAGCAAGAAATCTTGTTTCTGCTTCTAGGGTTTCCCAGTTTGGTGACAAATAAACCAACCAAAACATTGCACATGTACTTTCGAAGCATGGGAAAGAAGTCTAAACCTCCAGTAAGTCGAGAGTCTTGGTGGTGGCAGGTCACAGGAACTCTTGAAGTCTCCAGAAAAGCTTTTCCTAGGTTGAGTGATAGGAGGCATGGGTCACGTAGAAAAGCACATGTGGCAGCAGTGTGTGCCAAATGCTGAAGCAGCGGGTTCTGGGACTAGTTGACAGTCACTGGACTCAAGAGGGGGAGGGGTACAGTAGGTGGATTATTATTTATGGATTACCAAGACTCAGAGTATGAGGAGGAACACAATGTGCCCAACAGCAGTTGGACCTTTTCCATCCTGGTCATTCTATTCTCTGAATGTTCCTTCCAGCCTCTTCCCATTGCTTCTGTCACCACACTTGACACACATAGGTTCCAGACCAATGCTCACTCTTCTAGTAACCAAGGGCTGGGAAAATGCAGTTAGTCTGCACGTACAAACCCAGATAGAAGACCTGCTTAAGGATGGATGAATACAAAAACCATTAAGAAATTAACCAAATAACCAATAAAATAACACAAATATATTTTGTGATATAATTCACCATTTTTCCTTTCATCCAATACTTAGACCATTCCACATTTTCAAAATACACATATATGAAAAAGAGGCCAAGAATTTGAAAGAGAGCAAGGAGGGGTACATAGGAGGAAGGAGGAGAGGGAAGGGGGTAATGATGGAACTATAGTTCAATCTCAAAATAATAAAGTAAAAATCTGTAAGCACACAATCTCAGCTATAGTCAGTCCTACATAAACAAACCTGCAAAGTTACTATTTAGATGTTGTACACTTGCCCTAGAAACCATTTCTTATGAAAGAAAACCAACTGCTGTTAAAAATTAGGCAAACCTCAAGATCAGAAAATAAAACAAGATGTTGCCTGCCAGCTACAGGTTTGCTTTTAGTTCTGAGATGTCTAAGCTTAGCTGCCCTGGAAGATTCTGGGGATGTGAGTTTCATGGAGCTCTATTGGCCTCAGACCTTTAAAAATCCTGCTCTACAGGTTCACATTTCTAATGTAAACCCTGTTTACTATGTCGTTGCTCATACATCTGGACAAATGGTTATTAAGTGCCTGGAGCTTAAAGAACCAACTTNAAACCCAGTTTTAACAGGCAGGCTAAGTACTCTTTGCTTCCAAGTAACAGGACAACAATACCCTTTCTTTCTGAGTATTCTGGGACACTATGAGAGGTCCCTGACACCTACATAGATAGGCATTTATATAAAGAAGGGCAAAATGTGCTACAATTGACAGTGGGATTAATATGCAGGTATGAGGTTTAGGGATGTCACCACACCTGTGTGGGAGATGTTGGAGTCACAGTGGGTAGTTGGTTAGATAAAAGGATGAGAGAAAGGTAACAATGGACAGTGTTAAGAAATCATGGCTAAGGGGAGGCTAGGCCTCTGTCTGGGCACGAAAATTAGGTTTCTGAGGATAACAGCTTTGAGTGAAAGATGTAATCCTCCAGAATGGAATCTGAACCCTTTTCTGAATTCCTTATCACTCGTTAGGAGACACACAGAATGTGTATCTTTCAAAGTTCTGAGGGATGTTCACAGAGGAATCATTAACATGACATGAAGTTCAACATTAGACCACTCCACAGGAGTAACTTGAAATTGAAAGTAGTGAACAGACTTTTTAAAGTCTTTTTTTCCCCGCTGTTCCCTGGGCATGTAGTTCTTGGTTAAGCAATACCTTCTCTAATTTTGCAAAAGTTATATGTGCCTGGTTTTCCTCTATGGCACTATAAATGCTTAACGTATACACCAACCAGAGGCTCATAAACTAATTGGTAAAAAATTTTAAAATGACCAAGGATAAATATAAAAATGATATGTGTATAAATCCAAGGATATGAGAATAAAACTGAGTGAAAGCATGAATTACAAAATAATGCAAATCTGGAAAAGGAAATTTGCTGTAGGAAAAGTGAGAACAACTTAACAGTTAAAAGTGTCGATAAAAAGGTTAGTTTTTAAAGTGAGGAATTCCAGATAAAGACTTCTGGATGATGCATGGGAAGAAAATGTGGCAGGAGGCTGAAGAGTAGCCCGTGGCCGAGCGCTTGCCTACATGCGGAAGTTCCTGGTTGGCCTCAAACCCCATTCCTTAAGGGCTTGACTCTAAATCAAACTGCAAATGTTTAGATAGGATAAACTTGTGCACAAAGCTGAGCTATAGCAATGTTTGTGTAGGGGTAATTGATTAATTATAACAAGATAAAGCTTATACTTTGAGATAGTAAGTTTTCTTTGCCCACATTTTATTCTTTAGCAAGATGCATGTGATATTTCAAATAAATACAACATGAAGATAAGAATGTCCAATGTTAGCACTAGAGCAGAGTTGAGATCTCATTACTTAATCCCTGGCAGCAAGCAAGCTCTACTGTATAGACCCTAGGGGCCACAGGAGCTCTGTCACAACTGACGTGAATTCGAATGACTACAGCCTTGTGGAATTGTGTATATAACCCTTCGGACATATTTAAACATTCTGTTGATATTTATCAAGAAAATGTTTTGTAAAAATGAGTGGTGTATAAATATTTGTTTTACTCTAAAGTATTTCTAACCATCATAGAAAACAACAAATTTTCTATTTTTCCTTTATTGGCTTTCTCTTGAACGCACACTTGTCTCTTATTTTTTCTTGATACTGGCCTGGATACTTGAATTTTTCTTAATTGATAGAGGATTCTTTTGAAAAATGTTAATAATCTTTGATAATACCAATTTACTTATTAGTTAGAAATAATGAAAACCATGTGACTTTAGGCAAGCTATAGAAACATTGATATTTAATCAGATTCATGACATGTTACTCTGTGAACATAAATATTGTTGAAGATAGAGAATGGCAGAGAGACATGGCAGACCTGTTCTCCATGCATCACTTGTAAAATAAGCAGAATGAGAAGAAATCTCACATTTATTAGGTTAATGGGTTTCTAGCTTATAAATAATATGAATAATTTATAAATCTATAGCAATTTTTTACATCTACACTAGGGAATGATGCTCATAGGTGGGCATAGACATCTTCTCCCATCCTGCTGGATGTGTGATCAAATGTGTGATCAGTAAGTAATATGGTTCTGTTTTAGGATACATATTTATGTGCATGTACATATACCTACAGAAACTCTAACAGAGGATTGTAACTTATGACGATTCTAGTTGCAGATGATAAGAGATCCCAAATTAGACTTAAATGTGTGTCTCATAGAATAAGAAGTCTAGAATTAAGATAAAGGGTCAATTTGAGGACTTAGTAATGGCATCATTGGGCTCATGAAACTTTTCCCCTCATCTTTTTCTATCTTTAAGCCTCTGGCTTGTCCCAGACAAAACCCGACAGGAAAAATTGAGCTTTTCTACAAGCACATCTTTGTGTCTTTGTAAAGCAACTTCCCTTTCATTGGCGAGGACTGGATCCCATGGCTAGACTCAGAGCATCACTCCCTGAGGAGACCTGAACTAATTGTATTTGTCATAACTGTACGTTATTATATAATTGTACTTTACCACTGGACCGGGAGTGGTGCTTAGTATTTCTCAAATGTTACAATTCTTTGAAAACAGAACATAAAACTGAGATTCTTCTAAAAGATATAAAGAGTTGAGCTGGTAACAAAATTTTGTCTGAAACATATTAATTTAAAATGTCTTCTATAACCTTCTAGACAATAAAATCTTTCCAAAAGTATAGAGTTAAAAAGTCCCCACTAGACACACAAGTCTTACTGTAAGAAGCAGGGTGCTACAGGAATTGATTATTTTGCCTCTGTGAACATACCACTCATTGTGAAGTAGTCTGTGTTTGTTTACATTTTATTGACAATGGGAGTCTGTTTCTTCATGATATTATTGGATTAATTATACTATGCTTGTGCTTGAGGTTTGAACCCGAAGTGTCTCTTTTGCTCCTGGGAATTTCTAAAAAATGCTCATCTTGACTCTAGCTTGTATCAGTAAATTTTCTCTCATATTTTAGAAGAGTGGGAAGTTTTGAATTGATTTGGGATAGACATAGTTCAGCATATTTGACCTTGGGGACAGAGCAAAGTCATCTGCCATACTTGTCTGTCAAGTGAGTGAAGTTTCTTTCTGTCACTGTCAGACACCTGACACTAAAAGTTCTACCCACATAACCACATACATCGCAGTCACAGAAACAAATAATAAGCTCTATACATTGTAGCATACTGTTTTCATATGTACTAGATTTCATAATCTAGTTCTCTTTGAGACTAGGGAAACAACAACAAGAATAAGAATTCTTCATATTTTACAAGTGTTACATATTAACTGAATTCAGCAGAGTTTATTGAATATAAAGTAAATGATTTGGTGTTTATTGTGGACTCTAAATAGATTTAAATGCAAAAACAACATATGAGAGCTGGGGAGCACTTGCCAAACCCTGTAATCAGTGCATTTGCTGCTGCTGCTATATAGAGTTTGCATCTATATTTCTCTAAGGATGCCAAGGCTGGATTTTAATGAGAACTAAGATCTCAGAGGTTGAACGAATACTGCCATATTGACATAAACAGTAAGGACCCAACAACTTTTGGAGCAACTCACAGCTATTGCATTTGTTATATAACTTTATTTATGTATTGACTACATAGTCTGGCTATGTAGTCCAGGCTGGTTTTAACTCAGGTTCCTCCTGCCTCAGCCTTCAAAATACTGGGATTACAGGTGTGTATGACTGCACCTGGCCATGTAAATCACTTTATAAAATAAAAAGAAGAGAATGAAGTCAAAGCATAGATATGAGGAATACACAGTGTGATAGCTGAGTTTCTTAATTTGTTCTCTTTATGGGATCAGCAACAGAGGCCTTGGTAGACCAGGTGCCATGCTCAGGTTGCATCCATAATCAGGCAGAAGCGAGAGGGGCACATTGGTTCTTGTCTCTATTTTCCCTTTATCATAATTCCAAAACTTTAGCCCATTTACAGAACTGCTTACATCCACGTTGGATCATCTCTCTTCATTTCTGGAAACATTTTTGTTGGCATACCGGAGACCTGTTTCCATAGTGATTCTAAATCTAGCCAAGTTTCCAATGAAAATTTACTATCACACATGATCTATCATAGGATACAGTCATATATTTATTAATTTTTAGTTCACTATGACACTTTTATTGAGCTAGTTTCTTAACATTTATGTAGTATGGATGTATTTAGATATTAACAAAATGAATTTTGTAATGTGTTTTAAATTAAACATTAAGCTTTCTCTTTTCCCTCTGAACATAAGAACAAAAATGTTTAGAAGGTACTTAATATCACCAAATAAAACTCTAAAATACTGAAATTTCTCCTGCCTTTACCTTCCAAGTGCTGAGATTGCAGTTGCTCACCTTCAATCCAAGCTCAAGTATGTGTGCTTTGTGTTAGGAGTATGAAGAAGCATGATCCAATGGTTATTTTATTTATTTTGACCCAGATACTTAACTGTTTAAGGTTTTACCTAGTAGAAAGAGAAATTTATTTATGAAAGGCTGGCTTTCTTCTAGTGAGCAATATGTAACTTCTGCCAGGCTGGACTCTGGGTATTAAGGTACAAGCATGCCTTCCAGAAAGAAGGGATGGGATTTATTACCTCCCTACTGAATTTCTGTGTACTGACTTTGGAAATCATGAAATGCCTTCCACACTATCTTTCCTTCTTATCTTTTTGCCTAGGAAACCGCCCTGGGCTAAACCTTAGACATTTTCATCATTTTATCAACAACAGAGAGAATTCCTGCACAAAGATTGGAAATGTCTTTACCAAATACAGAGAAGGCACAGCCACCCTAGCCTCCATCTATGTTGCCCTTGTTTCTCTCCTGATCAGGCTTAGCTCTCCTTGGAGGATAGGACCTTACAGAATGGAAGAAGTATTCATGATCCACAGGCAATCACCTGATCTTAAATCTCCTATTAAAATCAGAGTCCTTAGAGGTTTCTGAATGTGCAATGGAGACAGATAGAATTTAACTTCCTTTTCAAGGTTAACGTAGGAACAATTGGCCAGTCAGCTCACACCCCATGGGTAGAAATGCATCCAGGATGGACCTAATATGCAAAGCAAAAGTGACAGCCAGCTGTGAAGTAGTACAAAATCCCTGAAACACACTTTCAGCTAAGATGATATAGTTAGCTGTACTTTTTCAATTGACATAACAGTTTAGAAGATAACGTTAGGTACAGTGTATATATATTAAAACCCCTGAGCTCAAAGATGCTATTATCTTTATTGAGAAGGTTAGGAGAATACACTGGGAGGGTTGTGGTTCAAGTCTGTGCAATAGTCAATGGTTTTGGACAGTACTCAAGATAATATGTTTTCTTCTGAATATTATAAATAGAAAGTGTAATCTGTTAAAACAGTAGCTTAACAAAATACCCCACAAGCCTTATGCATTTCTCCAATAGGGTCAGTTAGTCCCCATCTGAAGTTTATTATTTAATATCAGGGCCACGGCAGAAGTAAACGTATCAAAGAGAAAGTAATTCAGCAGGCTGGAACAAGCAGCCCAAGATTCTGACAGTCATCTTGGGACACTTTCACTCTTGGAATCCCTCAACAAATCCTAATGACTTTGACCCAATTATTTCATTGAACAATTGGTTGTTCATCTGTAAATTACAAGTTAGATCTAATGACTTCCGAAGTTCTTTCTTCATAGCATCATGTAGTAATAGAAAATATAATAATACTGAAAACTGTGCATTAGAGATGGATCCAAATAGATATATTTTTAAAAATGCTTAGACATGAATGATATTATCAGCCTCCACATACCTACTTACTTATTTCTCAAATACTTGTTAAGTAGGACGATGAGAAAAGCCCTGCCAGACACAGGATGGAGTTAAGAATAAAGAAGTAATTTTCATGAAAATAACTTATCCAGTGGTAAATGTTCCTTACCTTGTCACAGTTTGATAATTGTCTTAGGATTGCTTAGTCATGATCATTTGACTGTGGCACTTAAAATTTTTCATGGAAAAATTTTATATTAAACAACAATAATGTTGAAAATGAAGCTAGACACTCATAAACTGCTAGTCTTTGCTGATGTTGAGATGATCAAAGAGAAGGGCTGATTCTTTTGGCATTCTGGATTGTTCTTGATCGTTGAAGCACTTGATTGTTGAACACACTCATGGATTTGTGAAGATGTGCTTCAGAACTTACACTATTTTGAAAGAGAACACAGTTTCTTATTGTGCTTTGGAACTGTGATGAAATCGTTTTCTTGTATCAAAACAATCTTAAAACTATTTTATATGATTAGTAAATGCTAAGGAATTAATTTCCCTAAGTTAAGAGAGGCATTAACAAGGAGCTCACAGAAGGATGAGCCAAGGTAAGAATGAAAATGATCCCAAGGAAGGAAATGAAGGCAGAATCAAAGGTGAAACTCATGATCAATATAAACAGAACAATGTTCTGATTTCATGTTGAAAACTGTCCAACAACCCAGTGGGCTTCCCAAAAGAATACCTACTTTTAGTCACTGCCTCATGATATTATAAAGGCATGAGACTATGAAGGCGAGGATCCTCCAAGATTCTCCTCACAGAGCCAATCACACACAAATAAGAGGGTTTTAATGACTCAAGGATATTCCTATAAACCATGTTCCAGAGCCCCAGTGCTGAGCTGAACATCCTGGGATGATGGTGGCTCTCATGGCCACTTTAGGAACTGGTTGGTAGCAGATTATTGCTATTGTTAAACTTCCTCTTAAACCAAAATCAGTAGCTGATGAGCTACTGACACTGATGAGTAATAAAAACACTTCCCTGAAGTGTAGGATTTGTAATAAACAGCATGCATTTTACATATCTCTAATCTCTTTATGCAGTCAGTATCACACATATGTGCATTCTTTCACTGCAATAATTCCCAACAGAAGCCAGGAAGAGAAATTGTTTTTTTTTTTTCCCCACAGCCTTTCTAAAGTGACTATAGTTAAGTGTTTATTTTGTGCAAGATCAAGTTGAAATGTTGTACCCAGTAGCAGTACCAGGAACACTGAAACAATATATACTAAGTCATGTTTTGTAGCCTTAAGTTATTTCCAGTCTAGTTAAGAAGGGGGAAAACCTAAACATATCCGGCAATTACAGAGCAATCAGGCCTACAAGCCTCACTCGCAAAATGTGAGTCTGAAAGATGTGCCTTGGGCATTCAGAGGGGATGAGATCATTGTGTGCNGTGTATCCCAGGCTTTGTGCAACACATCAGACTCACTGGTCCTTTGAAGTCTTGAGTCAACAAGGTATCCCAGTCGGAGTGCATTGGCAATGTTTGCTGATGGATGTGTTAGGAACAATAAATCCTTAATCAGATTTTTGGATTGGAAGATCTAGTCTTGTTTTGTTTCCTCCATTGCTGGAAAAATTATTTACGTTTATTGGTGTGTGTGTATGTGTGTGTGTTTGCCTACATGCATTCAACTGTGCATAAATGTATGCACACATACACATAAATTTTATTTTATCACTATATTATGACACATAAAAAGAACAAGCATAAAATTTTGGAGCAACTGTGGCTGTCATGATTTAGTCAGAGTAGACAATGCTGTTATTTTTTTTTGTCTGTAGTGGTAAATGAGAGCTCACTTCCATGTGCCCAGCATTTTCTTAAGAGTGTGCTTTTTATAAACAGGGTATTTGCCTCATTAATATTTACTTATCATTTCTCTAAAATTTTCCATTAAATTCTTAGGAGCCTAAAAAACATATACATGTCTTAAAATATGAAAAAGACCTGTCTTCCTACAGACAAATATGAGGGATATTCTAAAATTTATTTGTAAAAATAATGCTTGTGTGGAACCTAATACCCATATCACTCAAAATTTCAGTTTAATCTGAAATACTGTTTTAAAACAATCAATTTAAAGTCTAGCCTGAATTTTGTAAACAGTTTATTGTCAGGCGTACTTTCTCTTTAATAAACTGTGTTCACTGGGTGTGGTTGTGCATGTCTGTGATGCCACCCCTCAGGGAGCTGAGGCAGGAGTTCACAGCCAGTCTATGAACTTTTATTATTTTTTTCAATACAAATTAACCTTTGTGTAGTTTCTTTAAACTTTTCAACCATTTCACCACATATTACATTTTTTTTTGTCACATAACAAAAATCTAATCAGACAGAAAATGATGCAGAATAAAATAATCTGAATGCAGAATTATTTTTATAAAATGTATTTTAACTAGTTTTCATTTACAAAAAAGTGTTTCAAGGATACTTCATATTTAATCCATATATAAAAACTAATATAAATGTGTACATACTTAGCAAAACTGACTGAAGGCTTTGACACATCTGAGATTGGTGACAGAAGGGGACTCTCCAGAGGGCTCACTTGCCCATCAGTGTGCCTCTTCACTCACTTTAACCTTAGGCTGTAATTGCAGCTTTTCTTCTCTCCAGTCAAACCCTCAGAACAGCGCATGGACACTTTGCTTAGACTCATTGATTTCTTATCATTAAGACTTTATTTTCTTGATCTGCAGTATTTACCAGGAAAATATTTTGTTGCTAATGTTTTCCAGGAGTTTCTTGTGTAGTTTCCATTGTAAATTGGTTCAATCCCTTTTTTCAAAGCTGCTAAAGGAAGACACAGCTGTGCCCACAATGGCAGTTCATCAGAGTGAATCTAAAGCAGCTACCATTTCTTCTCACTTTGCTTCTTTGCCACACACAGAACCTAAAAATGTTCCTGCATGCAGTGGTCCTGTTTCCCTTTAAGACTTTTCACCCTGTGAACTTTAGCATTTTTACCTCTTAGCATTCAATATGTTTATTATTATTATTATTTTAATTTAACTTAACCTTTGTATAATTTCTTCAAGCTTTTGAACCATTTCACCATATGTTACATTTTTTTGGTCACATAACAAAAATCTAATGCATGGTAAATATACTGTACTAAAAAGTCAGCTTAAACTATGGAAAACCATGTCAGCAGTGGGCTGGAGACGGTCCATCCCTCAGTTAGTTTTAGGAAGTGGCTTTGTATTAAAGAGTTCTTAATCTTCAGGGTATTTTTGTACCAACTGCATGAGACTGAACATTTTTTGAGGCACTCAATCTGTATTTGATTTATTATATGATTNAATTTACAATCATGTTGAAGTGATTTTATAGTTTCAATTTGTTTATAAGGGAGGAAAATATAAGCCACTGAGCAGAACAGGGATAATTCCTACTTCAAGTCTCTAGAGAAGAACACATTTCACAGATGCTGTATGCCTCAAAGGAAATATTCTTAGAAATACCATATACTATGTTGTGTGCTCATCTTTTCATTCAAGACACCTCCTTGTAGCTTTATAACACTGGGAAGTACTTTCTGGTTTGAAGCACTCAGGAGCTAATTTCTAGAGAAATTCCTTTGAATGAGATATATGACAAAAGATCAGAAAAGAGGAAAGAGAAAACTTCATCCCAACTAAGTAACAGAAAAAAGTCAGATGTATAAAGGTCAGTGAACATGTAGAAAGAAGTAAAGGTAATGATAAATTGAGAGAGACATGGCTAAGGAAGACAGTCATTTTTGTGAAGTTCATTCTTCTGACTCATTGGCGATCTCGAGTTTCTTAGGTGTTCTTTAAGAGATAAGATGATTAAGAATTTGTACAGCTGTTCTGACAAACTCTGACTATATACATGTAAACCATGTCATTATATAAACGGGAATCTATTAATTAAACATATGTTTTGTGCACCCCTGTAGTCTTCTAGTTGCTGGAGACTTAGCAATAAACAAAACAGACTGCATCTCTTGTCTTTAAAGAATGTGCCTCTGGAGAGAGAATGACAAAGCCCATTCAGTTGAACAAGATAATATCGGAGATGCCTACATACTCAGGACCATAAAACTTAACTTGATGTAAAAAATAATTGTATGATAAATACAATGAATAAAAATCCCACTGATCTAACTATTATTGCTACCTGTAGAAATAAGGTATGCGAATATTTAGAAGTTAACAGCAGCTACAGAATGGTTAAGCTGTGGCTTAACCTAGGATTAATATCTTTAAATTGGGAAGAGGCAGCTAATATTTAGAATATTTTGTCAGGGATTCCTGAGGGATACAGAAGTGGTTAGCTTCTACTGTCACATTGTTAATATTTCTTATCTTGGATCTGTGATCAGTTTATGGGTACTGATCCAGTGTGGTTTGGGCAATTTCCCAGTTGACAGGGACCCAGTATGTAGCCATTGCTCATTGGTTATTATGGGCAGTTTTATGTTGGGCCCCTTTATTTCCAGTATCTGTATACCAAGTTATTCAAGTAGTATTAAAAAGGAAAGGACACAGGAAGTCAGAGTAAATGGAGACAGAGAATCCATGTTTATTGGGGGGTAAATTTAATAATAAGGCTACATGAAATTGTCCAAACAATTTTATGAAATAAATATAATTACTATCAGTTTCTTGGGGAACTAGATCAGTAAGTGTTTGAACTGAGTAGTGGTAGAGTACTTGTTTAATATGTGTGAGATTCTGGGTTCAACTAAGAGAATAAAGAAGAATAAAGGGCCAATGTTAGCTGAGCTATTAATGACACCTACTAGAAACTAGCAAGAAACATGACAGAGGGCAAAATGGGGAGTCAGAACTGTACAGTGAATGGTTTTTAGAATGCTAGACAGCATTGCACACAATCCATAGTATACAGAAATAGTTAAAACATTAAGAGGTGAGATATGAGTGTTTCTTATTATGAAAGCTATATTTTCTTAAATTGGAAATAAAAACCACAATTCAGTTATATTAAAGTTAAACCTTTGGTTATAAGGGAATAAAAATTAACAAAGTTTGAAGAACAACTTAGTTTAGAACTAGCCCCATACTGAAATTATTTACTCAGTCATTTGGTTTAAAGGTATGTTTTCTGTCTATCTGTCTGCCTGTCTGTCATTCTGCATGCATGCATGCGTGTGTGTGTGTGTGTGTGTGTGTGTGTATGTGTGTACATGTCCTCTAATGCCATGGCATACATTTGGAGGTCAGAAGAAATTTATGAGAAGTTAATTTTCTTCTTTATCTACATGAGTTCCTGATATCAAATTCAGTTCATTAGCCTGGGTGGCAAGGTCCCTCAACGTCTATGTTATCTTGCTAAGCCATTTTGCTGACCAATTTAACCATTTAGTTTAATAAGAACAGACATGAATAGGCCTACTTCTTGAAATACCTTTACTTCTTAAATTGATTATTTTGTAAAGTATGAGATGAGCTCTTTATTTACACATCATTTTAAACTAATAGATGTTTCCAACTGGCATAAAAATACAAAGTTTGTTTAAGGCAACAAAATTCTTTGCCAGAAGGATGGAACACTCATCTTTTATTAGGGAAAAGGAGAATAATTCCTGTTGAAGACAATTGCAGATACAACTAAAATGTAGAACATTGACCTTATGCTTAGTGATGTTTCACTTCAACATTATCTCAATCTTGGTCAGTTCAACAGTGATATAAATGAATGATGAGATGTTTAAGGTGGCCTGCTTGGTGAAATGGCTAGTCCAATACTGAGGAAGAGGAGGTGGTGAAGGAGTAGAGCTCATAAATTGTGCTTGCATCTGGAGTGGGTGTATCAGATCTAAATGGGGAAATGCATTTGTGAATGTGACGGTGACTTAGCAGAGAGCTCTGAGCTTCTGATGCAGATTCAAAGGATCTGTGCTTAGGGACAGTGTTTATCTAAGTCTAAGAAGTGCTTGAGGTCACTAGGGATTTGGGATTATGGAAAGGTGACTGAGGATAGCTTGGGGAAGAGCTAGTACCATATTTAGGAGGAAGCCATTCAAAAGAATACCCTCAGTAGGAAAATAAATACAAAATAGGGCCACACAACACAGGAAAATAAATCCATTCAGTGATTAGCCAGTCACTGCTGTTGTTTTAATTTGCATTGGTGGTTTATTAATAGAAAATCATGCAAATAGTCAGTTAGGATGTGTTCATTGCTTACGTATTTATATTAAAAAGATGTCATGCTTCAGATTGGGGAAGAGTTATTTTAAAAAATCCTTGTTGGAATAAAGTCTTGGGAGTTGAACTTCCTACTATAATGTTCATTGTTTTGTAAACATACATTTTTTTATGACAGACCTTTATAGTTTCTTCTAAAAACTTAGTATTTGGAAGGTAACTAGCTGCTTGGGATGGAACTTAGGGTCTTGCACTACCTGTACTCTATCAATGAGCTGCATCCTCAGCCTGGATAGTTTTTAATTTTTTTCCATTTTATTTTTATGAATGTTTTGCCTGAGTGTATGTCTGTGTACCATATGCATGCATGCCCAGTGCTGATGGAGGCCAGAAGGGGGTGTTGATCATCTGGAACTGGAGGTATAGACAGTTGTGATCTGTAATGTGGGAGCTGAGTCTTCACCAAGAGTAGCAAGTGTTCTGGACTGCTAAGCTATCCTTCCAGTCCCATGGATAATATTTTAAATTGGTAACTATAAAGACATCTTAGTTTACCTGTTTTGTTTTTTAAATTGAAATATTTTTCATATAATATATTCTGATTATGGTTTACCCTCCCCCAACTCCTTCCAGATCCTCCCCAATTCCAAACCCACCCAAATCCATGTCTTTTCTTTCTATATCTCATTAGAATACAAGTAGGCATCTAAAAAATAAATCAATAAAATAATACAAAATTTAAAAAAAGAATAGAACAAAATAAATGAACTGAAGAAAAAGAGCTAAAGACAAAGCACAAGAAACATATAAACTCTGGGATACACAGTCTCATACACTGAGATCCTTTAAACACACAAAACTGTAAACCAGAATATATATGTATGTATATATATGTATATATATGTGTATGTGTGTATATGTATATAATGTGTGTATGTATATATACATATATATGTATATACACACACATACACACACACACACACACACACATACAGAAGGGCTGTCTCTAAAACTGCCATTGAATCAGTTTTGTGTTGGCCATCTACTGCTGAGCGTGGGACCTGTTCTTAAAAACGGATGGTATACCCAGTGAGACTCCATTGAAGAAAACTAATTTTTCATTTGCAAATACTTACCAATTGGACATTGTTTTTGGTTTAGGTTGTTTTAAATTATGCATTGAAAATACATTTTCATTCTAGGCAGCCTATTAAATACTTTTCCATACAGTTGATTAGGAATATGTGAAACTGTATCAATTTTACACAAAAACTTGAGTCATCTGTCTTTTCCTTCTATCTTTTCAAGGACTTGAGACTGGGAGTTCAGGTCATAAGTACAACACTTACCCATCATGTGCAAGGAGAGTGTACCATCCCCAGAGATACAAAAACCACATGATTCAAATGCTGCTTATGTATTCCCATATTGAAATGAAAAATACATTGGTTTTGCTTTATAATGACAATGTTATTTTTAGAGAAATTAATCTTTACTTTTATTTGGCCAACAAAAGGTTAAAGGATAGAGTTAAAACTATACATTCTTTCATGTGAAAACTATTTTAGAATACATAATTAGATATATAATCTTCTGGTTTGAGCATCTAGACCTTTATAAGTC
>LZPO01117860.1:26702-39577 GCA_001675575.1 Neotoma lepida
TGCTTTCAACAATTTTTGGTGAGTAAATTTCGTGTCCATTCTAAAGAATTTTCACGTATCATTTAGTTAATCCTTAAAATAACCATTAGAATTATGAATAAATATGTGGCTTTATTTAGAATTTTTGAAAACCAAAAACAGGGCAATTAAAAACCTTATTTGAATTCCTAAATGGAAGAAATGGGACTTTTAATTCAACCAGAAAATCTTTAGATATGATAATCAGTTTCAGCAAAGTAGCAGTATACAAAATCAACATGTAAAATCAGTGGGTTTTCTATATACCAATAATGAACTTGACAAAAATGAAATTAGGGGAAAATCACATTCACATTTTGCTTCAAAACTATTAGAATACCTAGAAATTAACCCAACTTAAGAACTAAAGTACCTTTAAAATGAAAATCTTAAGACATAAAAAAGTGGAAGAAGGTCTTAGAAAATAGAAAAACTTCCATGCTCATGGATTGGCAGAATTAATATTGTGTAAAATGACTGTATTGCCAAAAGCAGCATTTGGATTCGGGGTAACTTTCACAAAAATTCCAATAACATTCTTCACAGAACTATAAAAGACAATCCTAAAATTTACACAGAAACACAAAAGACCCTAAACAACCAAAGCAATCCTACGAAAGAACAATGCTAGCGGCATCACAATATCTGATCTTAAATTGTGCTACAAGCCCACAGGGACAAAGAAAACACAGCANTGGCCCTAAAGCAGACAGTTAGCCATCGGAACAGAATAGATGGCCTGGAAATAAACCCACAGAGGTACAGCCACTTAATTATTGACAAAANGCCAAAAATCATACACAGATTAAAATAAACATCTCTTTGGCAAATAGTACTTGGAAAACTGAATATTCAAAAATTATCTCTATATCTGCCACCCTGTAGAATGGTCCATTGAAAATAACTAGAGATCTTAAGACTTCAAGTATTAAAACTGTTGGAGAAATACCATAGGGAAGCACTTCAAAATATAAACATAGGCAAGAACTATCTGTAAAGGATTCTGATAACACACACACACACACACACACACACACACCACTCACACACACACACTCACACACACAGAGACTCACACACATATACTTGCACACATACTTTCACACTCACACAGACACATTCACTCACATATACATATATATACATACTCATTCACAAAGACACACTCACTCACACAGTCATACACTCACCACACACACATACCCACAGACTCACACACAAACATACATATATGTACTCACACACATACTCTCACACTCACATAGTCACACTCTCTCATAGAGATACACACTACACACACACACACACAAAGACTTGACAAAGGAGGTTACATGGATTGATAAACTTCTGCACAGCAAAGAAAACAATCAGCAGAGTAAAGCGCCAGCTACAGAGTGAGGGAAAATCATTGACAGCTACCGATCAGACAAGAGGTTGACAGCTAGAATATATGAAGAATGCAAACATTACACACCGTCTCCCAATATCTTTCAGTCAATATATAGACTAACGAACAAAACAGAAGTTCTCAAAACTAGCAAACACAAATGACCAATAAATATCTGAAATAGTGTTCAACATCCATAGCCATCAGAGAAATGCAAATTAAAACTACTTTCGGAACCTATCTCACCAGTCGGAGTGGATAACATTAAGAAAAAATGCACAACAAATGTCCATAAGGATGTCAGGAAAAGGAAGCCTACTCACTGCTGATAGGAGTATGAACTGGCATAGTTACTATATAAATCAGTGAGGGTGTTCCTTAAAACACTGAAACTAGAACTATTATCCAGCTCTACCACTAATACTCTACAGTGCTGAAAGTCCTACCACAGGTGTTGGCACATCCATGTTCATTGTTACACTATCCATGATGAGCTAAGAATAGGATAAAGAAACCATGACATATACACAATAGAACTATATTTAGTCATGAAGAAAAATGAAATGAAATTGCAAAAAAATTAATGGAACCAGAAATTGCTATGTTAAGTAAAATAGGTGAGACTCAGAAAGATGATTCTACTATCCTATAGGCTACGACACTAGATGTGACATCATGAGAGGGGAATACAAGATCTTAATGGAGGAGGAAGAAAGAAAAAGTAACAGAATACA
Organism: Neotoma lepida; assembly: GCA_001675575.1. NCBI lineage: Eukaryota > Metazoa > Chordata > Mammalia > Rodentia > Cricetidae > Neotoma > Neotoma lepida. Next base: position 28,842 of record LZPO01117860.1, read on the forward strand.
TGTGACATAAAGGCAGAAACAGGGCCATGGAAGACCAGCAAGGTGAGGGCAGGGAAGAAAAGGATGTGAACAGCCCACTGTGGTGATAAAAAGCAGACCAAAGACAACTTGGGGGAGAAAAGTTTTATTTCAGTTTATGGCTTATAGTCCATCATGAAAGTAAGTCAGGGCAGGAACTCAAGGCATGAACCATGAGGCAGAAACTAAATCAGAGGTCAGGAAGGAACCCTGCTTACTATCTTACTCTCCATGGCTTGCCTGGCTTGCTTTTTTATATAATGCAAGACCGCCTGCCTGGGGGTGGAGCTGCCCACAGCAGGCGGGGGCTTTAGACATCAATTCTTAATCAGGAAATGTCTGCAGACTTACCAATAGACCACTTTGATGGAATAGTTTTCTAATTCAGATTCCTTGTCTCAGATGACCCTAACTTCGGTCAAGTTGACAAAAAAAAATAGCTGGCACAGGGTCAATAAACTGTATTTGAAAATACTAGAATGAAACCCATTGCTTTCTGTGCTAACTTTAAAAAAAAGCACTAAGGAAAAAAGAGAACATGCTAAAACATGAGAAGGAGACATGGATCTTTAACACATATGATCCAGCTTCTTAACCAGATGCCAAGTGAAAGTGCAGTCATTAAACACCTACAGCTGGGGGTGGGAGCTGGAAAGATAGCCCAGTGGTTAAGAGCCCTCAGTGCTCTTGCAGAGGACACAAGTTCAGTTCCCAGAACCCTCAAGCCTGCTTACAACCACCTGTAAGTCTTTCTCAATTGAGTACTTACTGTCAAGATTCAACCAGCGAACTACTTTTACCAACTTCTGGTCTTGCCATTCTGTCTTTCCCTTAAGAATCTGAATATAGCATTTGAGCTCTTTATAACAGAATAGCAAGATTGTTTTGCATAAACACACATGACTTCTTCCAGCTCATTCCCAAATTAGTCTTCTCCATCAGTGCACAGAGATGCCCATGGCATATGGCTCAACTACACTATTACATTCACTCCCTACAGAGAGTCTCTGGGTCAGCTCTGGAGACAGTAATTACTTCTTGCACGGAAGTAGCTATGCATCATCAAGGGGCTTGTGTAATTGATGTTTCCTATAGCTGTGTTTCTTTTTAGAGATGCCTTGGAGAGTTGCAGACTTACTTATTTAGATGATATTTACTTTACTTATTTTTAAAAAATGGATTATAATTTTATGATGAATTTATTCTATTATTACAGAACCTAGTAAATTCACATCTCATACACCTCCTTGATAATGATAGATTATCTCTAGAAAAGTCATTGGGCACTTTGGAAAAACAAACAGCATTTAATTATTGATAATTATGACCTCATCTCCTGAAATTTCAAATTAACTTTTCTATATGAATATTACAAAATCAATTTCTCACACTGAACATTTCCTTTCTTGGGCTTTGAAGACTCACCTTTTCATTTTCCAGGCAAAACATGTTCTTGCAAAATAGAAACACGAAAAAATGTCATTTGTTTCTACTTTTTGAGAATGTAACCTTTCACATTTCACAGCCTCGAGATTCATAATCACCATGCAAGCTACAATCACCAGAGCCTCTTAGCCTAATAGGAATGTGGAGGAGGCAGTTTTAAGCATGCAAACATCTGATAGAGGACCTTATGTGAAGAACATTATAGCTAAACTGCAGAGAGCATAGGGCAACGGAAATGATAAATGGAATGGAAGGGATTACTGAACATATGAGAAGAGATTAAGAAAAATGGGGTTGTTTAGTCTTGAAAGAAGATGAGTCTGAGGTGAATTGATTGAGGAATTTGAACTAGCTAAGGGCCACAATGCAATTAAGTTTGATCCATTTGAAGGTGTACCTTCAGGCATAAATATGTGAAAGGCAAATTAAAGGGCTCTTATTTTACAGAGAGTGTGGTGATAAGCAAAGAAAGGATTTGTAAGTACTAAGCTAAAATAAAACAGTATTATCCTACTTCAGAAAATATTTGTAGTGTTTAATTGAAGACTCTCATGAACAGGAGAAACATAGTGTGAGTAAGCATCCAAGTTGCCATGTTTTATAGATGCAGACATTTTATTCATTCTTTGCTAATCATGCTANATTAGCATTAAGATATTTGCCTTGCATTTTAACTTATTGTCATGCTGTTTGTTTGGCTTTTATGAACTGGTTTCCTCATCTACAGAACTAATGCTTNAATTATTTCATTAGATATTAAATAGCTCAGTAAAATTTGCAAATACATTACTTAAAATACAAAATATCTGGTATATAAGTAGATGCTTAACATATTTGCCCATGCAAAGACAGTTAAAATATGTTTTTAATGTATTTAGTTTTTTATTATTTGACAGTTTCATAAATGTACATATTGAAAGGCAGTCCTCCCTCCCTATTACCTTGTCTCTCNCTCCTCCTCCAGCTGAAATTCACATTCATCCCAACAGATTCCTCTCCTTTCAAGTCTTTCTGTGAGTGTGTGACCTACTGAGTTGAACCAGGGTTGCCCATGATCTACTAAGTAAGCAGNTTTTTTTTGTTGTTGTTGTTATTGTTCTTTGAAGAAATAGTTGCTTTGACTAAGAATGATCCTCATATGCTTATGTATTTGAATGCTTCCTCATTAGGGATACTTGAGTGGGATTAGGAGGCACAGCCTGTTGGAGGAGATGTGTACTGCTGGGTATGGGCTTTGGACTTCCAAAAGCTCAAGACAGGCCCAGTGTCTGTCTCTTCCTGCTGCCTGCAGATCTGGATGTGGAACTCTCAGTTACCATTTCTATTTGTGTGCTGCCATGCTTCTCGCCATGTTGATAATGGACTAGCCCTCTGAAATTGTAAGCAATCCCCTATTAAATGTTTTCCTTTATAAGAGTTGCTGAGCTCACAATATCTCTTTACAGCAATAGAACACTGACTAAGACAGTATAAAATATAAAGAAAATACTTTATAAGAAATTTGAGTTATTTTGTTCTACTCTATCTTCTTCTGAATCATGACCTGAATATAAACCAAAAATACATAAGATAATATTTTCAAAGTGGGTACAAGAAGAACATAAAAGTTTCTGGTAATATAAACTATACTAAGAAACAAGACTACAATGTACTGTATGTATTTAAGATGGGCATCTGTACAACTTACCTAAATCATCCTTTGAACAAAATGAAACAAATCTTAATGAGAAGAAATTCCAGAGTTTTAAAATCTAATTGTAAATTTACAATGAAAACATATCAAAGGCCATGGCAGTGGTCATGGATTCTGAGTATTCTGACCAAATAAATATCTTCTGAACTGGCTACTAGACAGGATACAAGTATCGTGAATGAACACTTTCCTAGACCACAAAATAACATCATAATATTGCCATATATAATAATAATATAATATATATAGTATATATACTATATATATATATATATATATATTCACTTCCCCAAGGTGAACACAGGTGGTAAGGAATAAAAGTGGAATTTGAACAATAAGGAAAGGAAAATTTATTCAATTTATTCATTCTTGAGAGTGTGGGATGGCTATTCCTTAGTAATAAGTTCAAATGATTGATGAATGGTATTTATTGGTTAAGGTGATTGGATCTTATTTTAGCTAGTGGTCAGAGAAAAATATCTTTTCTAAAAGACATCTTTATAATCATTAAATTCATTTACATTTAATATCTAGCATCAAAATAAATAAATCCTATGAATCATAACCAACTAACCAAATGCATAAGGAGAAACACAGAAATCCAGAAAATGAATNAAATAGTTACAGTTATACACCTGTGACAGTAAGAAAATCAATGAAGATTAATGTTTTTGAAAATAGATGGAAAGAAAAAATTTTGACATAGAATTTAGACATAAGAGAAGAAATAAATTGGAAGTATTAGTTTCAAAAAAAATACCAGGAGTTTAATAGGTTCACTTTATAAAAGATCAAACACTATAGAATATAGAGTTAGAGAATGAGAAGATAGGAGAGTGAGAAATACCCTGTTTGAGACATTGGAAGAACAAATAGGATTCAGAGAGGAGTGTTACAGACATTCAGAGTAAAAGAAAGAAGCCTAAAAAACGTGTAACCTGAGTCCTAGAGTGGGGAAGAAAAACAAAAGAGCAGTCTGATACATATTATTTTTAAAGCCAACATCAGACATGAAGGCACTGATTTCAAGAGCTTAGTGCAGCCCAAGAGGATATATACAAAGAAATCTGAGCAACCATATTAGAAATGTTGAAAGACAAATACAAACAGGCTGGAGATATAGCTTAGTGATGGAGTGCTTGCTCAATGTTTATGGCCTTGGTTTTAATCTTCAGCACCATAAGAGAAAGATAAAAGTAAGAGAATATACAGAAATTATAAACAAAAACTTGAAAAATAATCATTATTTTCAAGGGAGATGGTATAGATCTAAGAAAGACTTCTGGCTTCTAAGTAGAAAAAAATGGGAGGAAGATGGTAATGTAACTACTCTTAACCTGTAAAAGAATATAAATAACAAATTAGATTCCAAATGTCATTTATATGAACTTAAATTTGAACTTTATTAACTTCTTGTTGCTACTACCTCTCACCCCCGATCTGCCAGCATAAATAATAAAATTCACAGTATTACTGTATAAGTCAGAAGTCTGTCACAGTGTCTTTGAGGCGCAGTCAATATGTTGGCAAGGAATGCACCCAATCTTGAAGTTTCTAGAAGAGAAGCCATTCTCCCATCTGGTCAAGCTCCTACAAGACATTCATATTTCCTAGGTTGTGCCCTTTTACCATATTCTAAACATGTTTATGAAAGTAGAGAAAAGTCATTAAAAAAGAGTAAATACATGGTAAGCAAACTGCTTAAGATAACAAACATACTGAGATGTTGAAATGCACACAGACCCCAGTATGGTTCTGCAGTCAGGAATCACCAACTTAGAGGAGCTTACTGGCAAATATTCATACATGTTTTAATTTTATCAAAAGTTAAAGTCCAATGCTGCAGCTAAAATTGTACTAACAGCAAATAAGTGAGTATTCAAAAACCATAACATCCTATTTGTTGTTTTATATTTGCTATCATTGCTAATTCTTCATATGATTGATATCTATTCTATTTCTGTATGGGATACTTCCTAATAGTGCACTGAAAATTTTCCAGCATGCATTCAGGCATGCTACATTGTGATTTGGAGTNCATTGTCAGAACAGCATTCATACCAGGAGAATCAGTAGACACTGCAACTCATAGATTGATTTATTATTTTGATTTATTGTCTAGAAAGTGGTAAAGAATATGCCAACCTTGTTGCTTAATTATAATCTGTATTAGCAAAGAAATTTATCTTGCTAAGGTGTCAAGCTCTAATGTTTATCTAATTTCTTCGTTATAATGTTTGATGATATAAGTAAACCATAAAACCGTTCATATTCTGTATATATTTCTTTGTTAGAGACAGGCATCATTTTGATGGAGCACATAAAAGTTTGAAAAAATTCAATGGAAGCATTTTGTGAGAATTGATTGTATAAAATTCATGAGAGTATTGTCTATTTTATCATTATTTAACAACTTGGTATTATTTCTATACTAGGAAAAAGCATGGATGCTTCTCATTTACAGTGGCTTCAACCTGAAAAAACACGTAGCAATTGAAATTGTAAGTCAAACATGCATTTAGCACTCTTAACCTACATAACAAAACAGTGACACAGCACACTGTAAAGCATTGGTTGTCTCCCCTGAATTAAGGCTAGCTGGGACAGGGCTCAGTGCCACTGCCCTGTGCCATGACTTTTGTGCCACATGTTGCTACCCCAGGGAAATATATCAAATATTTAAAGTATGATTTCTGCTGAAGATATATTGATTTTTGTCCATCATAAAATTGAAAAACTGTAAGTCATCCATTGAAACAATCTTCAATAGTCCATTTAATAAACTCATATACATAAATGCATTTCCCTCAGACAACTAACTCAGTGTTTACCAGTGCACACTAAAGAAAGTCCAAAATATGCTAGTAGAGCAAGGGTAGAGTATAAGTGTTGAATTTTCACAGAGAAGGTAAATTTGTTAATGTAAGGACAAACACGTAGGCTGTATTTCCTGGGATTGTCAGAAATTGAATAATGAACTGAGAAAAACCACACTAGACATACTGCTACTTCTTAGGTGTAAGAGAGATATGGATTTCATTTATTTCTATTCAGTGCAATTACTGATATATTTGGAAACAATGTTTTATTATTTAATTTTTGAAAGTATTGTTCTAATTATCATCTATCATCTCCTCCTCCCCTACTCTTTCTCTGTTTAGTCTTTTAACAAAATCATTTCTTTCTCTCTTCTTATATCCATGCGTGCACGCATGCGTGCATGTGTATGCTTTTACTATATGTCATCTTACATGTCATTAAATACTCTTTTCAACATAATTTTAATGGTAGCATAAAATACCATTATGCATGTTATTATTTATTCTCTTTCTTAGCAATAATGCTATTGGGAATATTGTTTCTTTGGGAAATCTCTCAATTCCCACAAGATAGAGTCTTAGAAATATACTAAAAGGCATTATTTGTTTTTAACTCTTCATACATAATTACATTATGAACTGGCTTTCAGAAGGGCTGTGCTACTCTATAGGCCTTCTAGCTCTTTTTACACAAATTTACTTAACACTGAGTATCATTACTTAAAAATATGTTTACCTGTCTTTAAAATTGAAAATACACACCTCATTGACATTTTCATTTATATTTCTTCAACAACTATTGAAATTAAGTAGTTTTTAATAATGTATTCATATCTTAGTTACTTTTCAATTTCTGTGACTAAACACCATGATCAAGGCAACTTATTAAAGAACGTGTTTATATTGGGACTCTTGCTTCCAGAGAGTTAGAGTCCATGACTATCCTGGTATGGAGCATGGCAGAAGGCACACATACATGGTTCTGGATCAGTAGCTCAGAAATTATATCATGATCCACAAGCAGGCGGCCGGAAGGGCTAACTGGGAATAGTATGGGCTTTTGAAACTTCAAAGCCCACACCCCATTTCTCCTCCAATAAGACCACACCTCCTAATCCTTCCCAAACAGTTCCAATAACTGGGCACCAAGTATTCAAATATATGAGCCTATAGGGGTCATTCTCATTGAAACCATAACAATTGATCATAAATATATCATCTGTGAACTGTTGGTTCATGTATTTCCCTTCAGTTTTCCAAATGTTATCTTTGTTATTAGTATTTTCTTTTGTTTTCAGTGGTGCAAATTATTTATGTCCTTTCTCTCCAAATTTGTGTTTGAACACTGACAGGAATGTGTTTGGGCTGGTATTTAGAAGTGGAAAATTTGAGGAGCTTCCTTCCTAAGGATGTCAATTATTGTCTTCAACAGAAATACACAGAAGCTTCCTTACCACTTATGCCTTGTAAGGAAAGGTTGAAAAGGTTCCATCTACAAGCAAGGACAATCCTTAAAAGTCTTTAAAAGACACCACATGTGCTAACACATTGACCTCCAGAATCTGGAGAAATGCATTTCTCTCTAGCCACTCAATTTATAGTATTTGTATACAGCATCCCAGATAGACAAAAATATTTGAAATGAGTCATCAGCCCATAGAATCACATATAATAACATTAATGAATTCATTACTGTTTACTAAGAATTACCTCTCTTTATACCGTTAAGGGATATGAAAATTTATAACACCCCAAGGGTCCCATGTGCTTGGTGGGAAGCTGTTGATTCATGTAAGAACATAAAACAATTCAAGTATATGACTAGAGCCAAATGCATACTCCAAGCAATAAACACACATGTCAGGAAATATCATTAATTGGAAATGTTTTTGATAGAGTTGGATATATGTTGAAGGAAAAATAATGTGCAGAGTGAGGGAAGCAGTTAAAACATGAATAAAAGTGAACAAAAATACATGTGTTAGATGAGTAGAAGGTGGGAGTTGGGGCCTAGTGTTTTAAGCATACGAGCTGACATCCAGTATTTAAAACAACTGGTGGTGCTGGACATGAGGTTTGATGCTGTCTCATCATCAAACAGCTTATGTTCACTCTCCAATAAAGACCATTTTAATGTCCATAACAGAGGCAAAAATCATACACTACACTGACCACAGCAGCGGGAGGGCAGGGTGTACTCTAGAGACAACACCATATCTAAGTCATTTCTGTGGCAAGACTCTGTATGAAAAGCTAGAAGACTGCAAGGATTAGGTATCCCACACAATTGGATGCTTTACAGACGTACAGATGAATGATGAGTTGCACCTCTCCACACTCTTAATGTGACTTAAATTTAGGGTTTTTGTAGATGTCTCTCAGGCATATTGGCTTTTTAGATTGCTTGAGCAATTTAATTGTTTTCCTTTCAACCCCTCCTATTCTGTTTAAAATTGACTGAAAAACAATTATAACTCTTCAAATGATAGAGGGTAACTTCAAAAGCATTTGGTGTAAAGCTAAGTCTTAATTGAGACAGGGTTTTCTCTCCTGCTACAAATAAAATGGTGTATGGTATACAAAATGTCTGTCTTGAGATGCACAAAACAGACAGGAGAGGACAGGTAACGTTCTGAACTGGACTGCAAAGGAAAAGGCTAAGCTCATCATTGGGTCTCACAACCTGAACAGAATTGGAGATCTGAAGAGTGTTTTGACATCAGACACGGAGAAGCAGTTTGCAGTTTGCCCAGCTGGCTTTCTATCTTGCTTTGGTCTGGTGTTTCCTCACTATGTTCCCTTTCCTACATTTTGGAATGGTAATGTATATCCTGTGCCATTATATGTTGGAAGTATGTGATCTGCTGTTTTATTTTGATTTTATAGAGGATTAAAGTTCAGGAATTGCACAAATCTCAGAAGAGACTTTGAACCTTGGACTTTTAAACATTGTTGAATTGTGATAGACTATTGGAACTTCTGAAGTTGGACTGAATGTATTTTTTCATTATGATATAGCTACAAGCCTTTGGGGGCCAGAGAGTGGAATGTGGTGTTTTGAAAGAAAATGTCCCCCAAAGGGATGGAACTGTTAGGAGGTGTAGCCTTGTTGAAATAGGTGTGGTCTTATTAGAGGAAGTGTGTCACTGTGGGGATGGGCTTTGAGATTTGCTTTGCTCAAGCTTCCATCAATGTGACACTGAGTCCACTTCCTATTGCCTTCTGATCAGAATATAGCCAGCACCATGTCTGCATGCATGCCTCCATGCTTCCCACCATGATAATAATGAACTAAAACTCTAAATTGTAAGCAAGCTACCCCAAACAAATGTTTTCCTTTATAAGAGTTGCCATGATCATGGTGTTTCTTCATAGCAAAAGAAACCCTAAGTAATACTAAGTACAAAAATTTTAGCCCCTCTCTAGGATGTTTCAGTGGATTATGAGATGTACTTGGAACACTGTTGGGAAATACTAAAACTCACATTCAACCCTGTAACCTTATGTAGAAGGAATGGAGTCGAAAAGAGGGCATTGCTGTGATTATTCCCTCCATTAAAATATTTAAGACATGGCTACTTATAAATTAATCTTTTTGCAAAAATATGAATTCAAAATTTGCAGTTATATATTACTTATCTCCCTATAAACTGCAAACTCTAATGGAGGGCTGTCTTTTATCCACAATGAATCTCTAATGCCATGAAGACTGCAGAAATTTATGTGAATAAGGAATTTTTGTGGGCTTGGAGATTGTTCTTTGTTTGTCAGACATGCACAAAGCCTAAAATGCTTTACCATACCACCCCAGCACTAAATGCACACACACATACACATACACTCATGCACACACACTCATACACACACACACACTCACACATAGTGTATTTTCTGAAAGTGTGAGTATCTTTGGACTATTTGTAGAAGGCTCAATTATAGGATGAGAGCATTAGGTGGAAATGGATAGCATCATTACTTTTCCTTAAGCATCTTTCAATTTGGCATTGATATTACTGTAATTTCAAAGTTGGTTACTTGACTTTAATTACACTGTTAGTGACTAAATTTTGGCGAGATGTAAGGAGGAATAGTAAATCACAAACTCCAGCCCCGTCTGGCACATCGTTCTCTCACTCCCTGCATGTTGAAGGCATCCTAGAAGTCAAGGAATTATGTCCGGGTTGAAGCTTCCCATCAATTTTGAAACACAATTTCCATTTATAGAAAGAAAATGTGCTGTCTCCTCCTCCTCATGGAAAGAGGAAAACTTTCTGTCTTCAAGTAATAGGCTTACAAAGGGGACTTCAGTGCAGCTTAATCAGGAGACACAAACTCACGGTGTACGCCTTGCTCAGGCACCTACCAAGCCTCCTTATCACTTATATGGTCGTTTAAATGAGAAATGTCGCCATAGGCCCAGGTATTTGAGCTCTTGGTCCCTAGTTGGTGGTGCTTTGTGGGGGGCAATGGTGGAAAATTTGAGACATGGAGCCTTGCTGGAGGAGGGACATACCTGGAGTCGGACTTTCAGAATCTATGGTCTTCTCCCATTTCTAGTTTGTTTTCCTGCCTTTGAACAGTTAAGATGGGAACCCTCAGCTCTATTTTCTGGCAGACTTGTGCCATGCCTCTCTCCACTAAGGATTCCACATCTGGAACTTTAAGCCCAAATAAACTCTCTTCTCTTCGTCAGTTTTGTGCATGATGGTTTATCACAGCAGCAAGAAGTAACTAAAACAACTTGCAAATGCGTTTTTTTT
>LZPO01117861.1:3654-19902 GCA_001675575.1 Neotoma lepida
GATAAATCCAAAAGGTCCACCAAACACTAAATAGGCAAACCTCAAATAAATTGCCCATACCATCCTATAGTTAAAACACTAAAAATACAAAGTTTATTAAACACTATAAGAGAGAAGGAAGGAGTCATATATAAAGACAAGCTCATGAGGATAACTCCTGATATCTTAGTAGATACTTTAAACACTAGAAAAAACTTGGAGAAATGTTCTTTAATTCCTGAAAGACCAAATATGTCAACCAAGATTAATATGCCTAGCAAAACTATCTTTTGTAATTGGAGATGAAAAATATGTTCTATTATAAAAACAGTCTAAAGGAAGTTATGATGCCAAAATAGCCCTATAGAGAATACTAGAAGGAATATCTTAGATAGGAGAGGATAAGCACATTCACTAGGCTATAGAGAAAAGTAAATGATGTTAGAATAACAGTTATGCAACATGTAGAACAAACACAACAAAATCAAAAGATGACACCAATTAATACATGTCTCTTAATGATAATTCTGAATAGCACTAGCCTCAATTTCCTAATCAAAAGATAGAAGACTGCCTATTTGATTAGAAACCAGGATCTATGTATTTCTTGTATACAGAAAGCACACCTTGGCTTCAAAGAAAGATACTACCTTAATATGAAAATATAAAGTATTCCCCCAAAAAAGAATGAGGAACACCACAAGCATTGCTATTTTAAAATTTGACTAAGTAGATTTCAAGCTAAAGTTAATCAGTAGAGTTAAATGTCACTTTATTCTGTTCAAAGGAATAATACATTAAGAGGACATTTAATTACTTCGGTGTATACAACTTCATAAAACAAATATTAATCCATAGATTAACTCAACACAGTAATAGTAGGTNACTTTGATACTGCACTTTCACTTTCACTAAATGTTATCTAGACAACAAACAAACAAACAAAATAGAGAGACATTGTAGTGGAAAGACATTATAATTAAGTGGACTTGCAAGTATCTACAGACTTTTATATCCAAATGCTTCTCAATAGCTCATGGAAGTTTCTTTAAACTAGACCACATATTGACAAACAAATCAAATCTCAACAAATATATAAAAATTTAAGTAATTCCTTGTATTATATCTGATAACAATCAAATAAACCTTAAAATCAATCAAGAAAGTAGTCACAAAAGGTACACGAGGTCATGGAGCTTAAACACCACACTGTTGAAAAATTAATGAGCCATTGAAGAAATAAAAAATTAAACTTTAAGGATCCAGAAACTAAATGAAAATGAAAATNCTACATACTGATATCTCAGGGCACAAAGAAAGTAATCTTGAGTAGGAAATTAACAGCTCCAGGTGCCTACATTTGGGAAAATATGAGGAATAATTTAAATGATTTAATATGTATACTAATACTTTGACAGAAAAGAACAACAACACAAAAAGCATGCTAAATGGAAAGAAAAACTCAGAGTAATCCATCCTAGTTCAACTGTATTGTTGTGACAGAATACTTACTGGAACCAAGGTGTGGAAGGAAGGGTTTATTTGAGCTTACAAGTTACAGTCCACCATCAAGGGAAGGTAGAGCAGACACTCAAGACAGGGCCTGGAATCAGGAACTGAAGCAGAAGCAATGGAGGAATGCTGCTTCCTGTCTTGGTCTCCATGATTTGCTTACCCTAATTTCTTATCAACCAGAACGAACTACCTGAGTATAACATCAACAACAGTGGACTGGTCCCTCCCTCATCAGTCATTACTCGAGAAAATTCCCCATAGACTTGTCAACAGACCATTCTGATAGAGGAAATTCCTCAATTAAAGTTGAACCTTCTTAAGTGACTACAGTTTGTGTCAAGTGGAAGAAAAACTTAAACAGTGCTATGGTAGTTTTAATAAGAATAGATCCCATAGACTTATGTGTCTGAATATTAGCACTATTAGTAGGTGTAGACTTGTTGAAGGAGCTGAGGCCTTGTTGGAGGAAATGTGTCACTGTGGGGACAGGTTTTAAGGTCACATATATGTTCAAGCTATGCCTAGCACACAGCTTCTCTTTCTACTGCCTGCATATCAAGATATAGAACTTTCAGTTCCTTCTTCAGCACCATGTCTACCTGTGTGCTACCATGTCCTGCCAGGATGGTGATGGGACTAAATCTCTGAAACTGTAAGTCAGCACAAATTAAATGTTCTCCTTTATAAGAGTTACTGTGGTTACTGTGTCTCTTCACAGCAATAGAAACCCAAACTAAGACAAAAGTTAGTACCAGGGACTGAGATAATGCTGTGATAGGCCTGACCACGTTTTTGTTTGGGTAATTTGGGCCTTGGTACTTTGGTTTAGGAAAACAGTGGGAAGTTTTAAATGCTGCTTGATGGGCTNTACTGGTAAAGGCATGGAAGACAAGTGGTGCTGAAGGTGATTTNAGCTGTGGGAAACTGGCTCAAGAGGTTTCAGAAAAGAACAATTTTAATACATTGCCTAGAACTTATTCTTGTAATATTTTGATGAAGAAAGTGGCTGCTTTATGCCCTTGTCTAAAGAGGCCACATGAAGCTAAAGTGAAGAGATCTGAATTAATTCTATTGGCAGAGGAAATCTCAGAGCAGCCTAATATAGGCTCTGTCATGTGGTTATTAGTGTTAATTCTAATGAAGAATTATAATGAAAAGGAGCAAGCTGAGCAAGTAAAAATACAAAATGTACAGATTGAGACTCAAAGAGGCACCAGGAAGTGGAATGGAGCTAAGTCCTGTGTTCAAGGAGATAAACAGATTAAGAAATGGAATAAAAGGGTGATGACCTCAGGGCAATACCACACCCAGCTAAACTTCCAATTGGAGAAAAGGAGTAAAAGAACAGCTGAAGTCTCTGCACGGTGTTGCACACTCAGAAGGTGGAAGCTGGCAGATCTCTGAGTGTGAGGCCACCCTGGTCTACAGATCAAGTTTCAGGGTAACCAATTAGGCAATGAAGGAAACCTTTGAAAACAGAAAGTTGGTGAAGATGAAATTGAATGAGGGAGCCGTATTCCAGCCACTGAAAGCAGCAGAACGGGGCAGTTTCAACCACATAGTTCTGGCTTTAGAATCAAGGATAGAATAAAGAGATTATGGAATCTCCCTCTGAGACTTAGGAAAACCGCTGAGGCCAGGCATGTGTTGGGGTGTCACTGAATGGAGGCCTAGAGAGGCTATTGCATGAAACTGTGAAGGTGAAGTCTGGATTGCCTTGGAGACCTCAAGATTTTGGAGATGCCAGAATTTTGTGATACCTGCCAAAGTGAGCTGCTAACAGGTGGTAGGAACAGCCCAAAAGACAGAAGTGTGTTGCAGTCAACAAAGGTGAAAAAAGTTGGATATCTGAAGAGTGTTTTGACCTCATACATGAAGATTCAGAGTTTNGAGTTTGCCCAGCTCCATTTCAGTCTTGCTTTGATTCAGTATTTCCTTACATTGCTCCCTTTCCTACATTTTGGAACAATAATATATATCCTGTGGCATTGTATATTGGAAGCATATGATCTGCTTTTTGATTTTGATTTTGTTGGGGATTACAGCTAAGACATTGCATGAATCTCAGAAAAGACTTTGGACTTTGGATTTTTAAATATTGTTGAGATTGTGATAGACTATGGGGACCTTTGAAGTTGGACTAATGCATCATATTATGGCTACAGGCCTATGGGGGTCAGGGAGTGGAATGTGGTGGTTAGAATAAGAATGGCTCCCAGAGACTCATGTGTTTGAATACTTGGCCCATAGGGAGTGACCCTATTAGCAAGTATGGCCTTGTTGGAGAAAGTATATCACGGTGGGAGTGGGTGTTAATATCTCATATATGCTCAAGCTATGCTCAGTACACAATCTCTCCTTCTGCTGCCTGTGGATCAGGATGTAGAACTCTCAACTCCTTCTCCAGCACCATGTCTCGCTGTACACCACCATGTTCCGCTATGATAATAATACACTAAATCTCTGAAACTCTGAGCCAGCCCCAATTACATGTTTTCCTTTATCAGAGTTGCTTTGGTCATGGTGTCTTTTCATAGCAACAGAAACTCAAACTAAGACAAGTACAATAACATATTCCAATCAATGTTANGCAAGCATATCTACTGTATATACTCCTATTTTATATACTTCTCAAAATCTGAGTTAAACAACAGGGCAAAGGAAGTGAATGGGAAACAAGGGAACCAGGTTGATCTGAGAAGAGTTGGAAGGAGGACAGTAAATATCATCATCACATGTTGTATGAAATTCTCAAAGAACTAATAAGAAAAATGGGTAGAAATAGATAAAGAAGTTAAAGTATTCAATTTTCAGATGACAAGATTTGATACCTGAAAAGTCCTAAGTATTCCACCAGAAAGCTCCCCAAACTTATTCATATCTTTAGCAAAGTAGCAGGATAAAAAATACAGAGAAAGATGGAAGCAGATGCGGAGATTCACAGCCGGGCACCAGGCAGAGCTCCAGGAGTTCAACTGATGGGAGAGAGGAGAGGTTCTATGAACAAGGGACCTTGAGATCATGAAGCCAGCCAAGCTGGTGGAAATGCATGAACTGTGGACCAATATCTGTGGAGCCCCCCATGGTGCTGAACTGGGCCCTCTGGAGGCTTGAGACAGTTGTTTGGCTTGAAGTGTCTGAGGGCCCCCAGGCGGTGGCATTGGGANCAGTCCCTGGTGCAGGGGCTGACTTTTTGGAGTCCAGTGCCTGTGATGGGACACCTGGGGCAGTCTTGGCGCAGGGAGGAGGGTCTTGTCCTGCTTTGGCTGAGAGTGCCAGACTCTGGGGACTCACCATGGGAGACCTTGTATTGGAGGAGGTGGGAGTTGGGGTGGGTTGAGGGGGGGAGCTGGCGGGGCGGGAGGAGGGAGGAGAGGGTGATCTGAGGTTGGTATGTAAAAGGAGTGGAAGATCTTTTTAATAATATGAAAAAAATAAAAAATAACCAAAATCCAAACAAACAAATCAATAGCCTTTTTATATACTAAGAACAAGCATACTGAGGGAGAAACAGGGAAAGAATCCCACTAATAACTGCAAAAAATATAAAAACCTTAGAGTAACCTAATCAAGTATGGCACGGTCTTCTACTGTGAAAGTTAAAATCCTAAAGAAGAAAATCAAGAAAAAGACTAGAACATAGAAAGAAAGACTTCATAATCTCATGGGTGGTAGAGTTAATACTGTGAAGGTGATCATACATTATAAGTAGAATACATATTTAATACAATCCCAAGCAAATTTTCCATGACATTATCCACAGAAAAATTTTAAAGTATTAAAAATTCATATGGAAGCACAAAAAACAAAAGATAACCAAAACCATTATGAACAAAACATAAGAATAAAAATAAAGAATGAACACAATTCAATACTCAATCTGAAGTTACACTATGAAGCAATGATAACAAAAACAGTGTATATCAGCACAGAAACAGACACTTTGACCAATGGAATGGAATAGAAGACCCAGACACAATGGTCATATAACTACAGCCACCTGGTAATTTATAAATATACCAAAATACAAACTTGAGAAATGACAACTTCTTAAGCAAAGTGTGTCTTGGAAAACTGGATGTGTGCATAAAAAAGAAAAAAATAAATGTATAACAAATGAGGCAATTCAAACACTTCATATTCCTTCTCATATGTGTAGTCTAGTTTTGAAATTCTAGCTATGTGTTAAATATGAGGTAGTTGTAAAAGCCAGTGAAGTGAAAAGAAGCCATTCAAGGATAGGGCTATTAAAGAATGACAGGGCTTATAGAATGTAGATAAGATGAAAGCAGAATGGGGAACATTTTGGATAGAAAAGTTTAAGCAGGGAGAATAGAAGAGATAAGGGAGATGAGGAGGCATGGGCTCTAGGTTAACCAAGTTGAAAGATACATGAAAAAAAAAAGAAAATGGCTCCCTACAACTATTGCATAATCTAATTTAAAATATGATTGAAAGTAGTTTGAAGGGTAATGCCATGTTGTTATAATGCTGCCACTAAAAGCTGTGCGCTACTTTTAAAAAAGATCCAGTATCATATATGTATTACCTTCTTATGAGTTTTTGATCCCAGAGGCCTCCAAATAGTATAGGCTTAAGACCNGCCTCTTGGTTGCTGGTCAGAACCATATAGTAAGGCTTTATATAGTAAAATACCACACACTTTCCTCTATAGGGAGACTTCATCCCTCCTGGCTAGCTGCCATAGTGCTNGGACATACTAGTAGAGAAAAGACAAAATGGTCTTATAACATTGTAAGGTCTACAAACTACAATGGCAACTTACTAGGCAAGATATGATCATTTGTGAAATAATGGTACAGTTGTTAAGTAGGGAACCAATTATTTATTGATTGGATTTGATGAGGTAATTCATAGTGGTACTGTAAATTGGATGAAGATGTATCCTTCAGGTGCTCATAAGCCTCACCATGGAACTGACACCTGTTGTTTAGCTATATAGACACAACATCAAAGTGCCTTCCAAATATTTGTTTATGCCCATAGACAAATACTTCTCTCAGCCTTAATTGCAGAAGTCTGTCTTGGCAGTAATCATTGTTGAATAAAAAGACTCCTGGATGCTAAAGTTACTTAGAATAAGTGACAATTAACTATTCAGCCCTACAAAAGATAGTTATACCACCCACTTAGAGGAAAGATTTAGTTTTGAATTTTATTTATTTGCATTTGCCTATGTATGTGCATGTGGGCAAACAAGGGTATAAAATCTCCAGAAGCTGCAGTTCTAAGTCTCTGTAAGACATCAGATATAAGTGTATGCACTCTTAATTGCTGGGGCATTTATCGAGCACCTGTATCACCTCCTTTGAGGCTAAGGGTCCACAACTAAAGAGGAGAAGGAATGTAAAGGAAAGAAGATATGCAAGAAAGGTAGCAAAACATCAAAAACTCCCACAAACTGTAGTTGTCTCTACTGGATTTGCACAAGAAGGAGCATGTCAACAGTCAGCCGTGGATGGAAGAGAAGCTCATGGTTCCCATCTAAACTACTGATAGATTCTGGGAGAGAGAGAATCATTGCCTTCTGCTATGTACTCATAATTGGGCCTACTGGGCTCTACTGGATGGTTCCAAATTTAGTGATTTTTTTCATGATTCTCAAGTTAGTAACTCAAATATAAATTTATAAATTTAAAATTCTAACACAATGCAATTCACAGACATCATTTAACATTGGCTACATAGCCCTGGTTAAAATCATTGTCTCACAAAACAAAAGGCAGGAAATTGTGAATGGACTAATAGAGGGTTGAGAGGGAGCTCAGAGAGGGTATGGAGTAAAAGTAATCAGAATGTACTATCTATGTGTGTGAAATTGTCAAGTAATAAATTAATTAATTAACAGTTGTAAAGAATGTACTTAAAGATTTACATAGAGTTGCATACACTACTAATGTGCAGAAGATCCAATGTTGTCTAAATTTAGTCTGACCAATGGCATTGCCTTAAAATAATACCACACACGAAATTCTAGAAAGTGTATACTGACACACTGAAGAAATCCAGGGCTATAGGTGTATATATCTGAAAAAAGGTTTGCAGAAAAGTATGAGCAATCTGTTGATATGGAGTCCAGCTTCTTAAACAGTAACTTAGTAACTGAATTTGGGAGTCAACAGATATTTGGAAACAAGAAAATGTTTCTGACCATAAAGTAATAAGAAAATGTTTAGTAGCCAAATATTTGGTGATTTAGGGGTTTGGGAACACACCTGTTGTATCATGGGACTTCATTACAGCATTTGTTTCTAAGTATACACCATGTGCAGTTTACATTATGATTGTTCTCAGGCCACACAATGTCCACAAATGCTGTCTATTAGGCTCANATGTGAGATACTGTATGTTGTGAATCATATTCTTTTTGATTTTATTTGAAAGGTTTTCTTCTCAATGATAAATAGTGGTGTAATTATAGAAAACAAAGGCTTACAGTATTTTCCTACAATCATTCCTCATCATGTGAGTACAAATTAGTATGTTTGATCACTGTAGTTTGCTGGAATGCCTGAATTTACAAATTAATATTTGAGGTACTAACTTGAATTGTATGAAAAAACCACTAAGCTAATTTTGACCTTCAGTTAGAGCAGAATTTTTAACAGCTTCTGAAATGATCTTATGTATGCTTCTGCTATTCTGTACTGCACACACAAGGCAATATTCTTGCCATTGTGTAGAATAACAATATAATGCTAATCAACTCTGAAACACATTGGTGATTCTTTACATCATCTAGTATAAAACTGTCATAAAAGGTTCAGTATTATATGTAGAAATCAACAAGCAAATTCATCTTTTAATATGTGTGGGATGACTCATCCCTAACAGGCTTGAGGGCCAGCAGGCCCAAATTAGTAAAAAAAAATACATTCTGAGAGCCAACCTGGGTCTGCCTAAGGGCCTTAGCAACAGCAGCTGAAGCATAATCTGGAGATGACCTGAACCAATGAAAGGTAGCCATGTCACACCAGCAGATGCATATTCAGACCTTCTGCCAGGGTAGGGTGGAGGGTATATAAGGCTTGCCTCTTCCTGAGTAAACTGAGCTTGTTGTTTCGACATTCTCCCAGAGTCTGTGTGGCTTGACTCTGCCAGTACTTGGCTCCCTCCCCCAAAGGGAATAACAACACAGAACCCCTGCTACAAATATGCTAATTTGATTTTGCTTCAATAAATGAAAAATATATGTAGAAAAAAGTTGTTTTAAAATAAATTTCCTTATTATTTATTAGTAGTAGGTGGTTTAGCTATTTTATATGCACATGTATCCAGCTACACTCAACTAAGTTGCCTGTGTAGAGGATAGACTTATCCTAATTGTGTCATGGGGTCAACAAATATATAAAAAACTAAGAAAGTGTGCAGATGCCCAACTTTTTTGTGTCAATTACAGCAAAACTAAAGTGTCAACAATAAATAGGATTGCATAATAATCTAAAATGACATTTAAAATTATGTTTTCTTTTAGAACTGACCCAGTTGATGAGGCATTTTGTGCTGTTCAAGGTTCTGTTGCTGTGGCAAAATCCCTGAAATGAACCAGTTGAAAAGAGAGATGATCTATTTATTTTAGCTCATGGTTTCTGTACTTTCAATTCATTGTCACTTAGACCCAGAGCACCTCAATAAAGCATGTCAGGGAGCACATGACAGGCACAGCAGAAAGAGTTCTAAACAGTCCCCTCACAGCCAGCAGCCACCTCCTGAGGATGCACCCCACCCCTGCAGCAGCCTGCAGGAGACTAAGTCTTCAATACAAGAGCGCGTGGGTATATTTTAGATTCAATCTGCAGCAAACTCTCATTCTCATAGCTCCTTCATCTTTAATGCTCCATAGCTGCGTATGCTGTACACGAATCTGCTTATGAGTCATTGTTTGAAAACCAAAATAAAGGCAGGGGATGGAGATGAAGTGAAGTGCTAGCTGTTCAAGCAGAAGGACCTGAGTTTGAATCCCCAGCATCCAGATAAAAAGCTGTGTCTGGTGGTCCATCCCTGTAATCATAGTGCTGGAAATTTGGAGATGGATCATTTGAGCTCACTAGCCAGACAACTTCATCAAATTGGTGAGCTCCAGGTTCGCTGAAAGACCTGGATGAAAAATCAATGTGGGTAGCAACTGAGGAAGACAACTCACATTTACCTATGGTTTTCCCAGCACATGGACATATATGTATGTGGTCTAGCACACATATAGGTACACTCTCATGAGAATATGTACACATGCATATACCACATACACACACACAGGAGCACACACAGGCACACCCACATGCACATGGACCACGCACACACAATGCACAAATCCACAGTAGCTAAGCTGGGGACTTTAGAAATCAAACTAATCATTACTATTGACATCTGAAAAATAAAACAAAACATGTTTCATGTGCTTTCTGAGCTTGACTCTATGCTCAGAGTTCATGGAATAGTTTAACCTAAAAAATAAAGTTCTTTCTTGTTAAATCAATTGAATGTNAAAACAAAGCAGCAGTGACAGCTTTCTTTCTACCTTCAATATGAGGGAAATTGGAGTCATTAAATATTTCTTCTGGCACACATAGTTCTATGATAATGTCAGCTAAAATATATTTGTCCTTTATTTCCAAGTAACAAGCTCAATTATGCNTTTTATTTTACATTCTGTGCTTCTGAGTTTTTGTTGTTGTTGTTGTTGTTTATTTGTTTGCTTTTGGTTTTGTTTTTGTAAATAAGGAAGTCCCTTAGATGAAGACCTTGTCCTGGACTCTACTCCATCTGCTCTTCTGCTTTGAGAATATGGACTTCCAATGGAACTTCTGTTTTTCCTCCTCCAGGGTCAGGCAGCAGTTCCGGAATCCTGAACATTCAGTTTCCCATGACACTATCAGGGGTATTCCTTGTGCCACTGGTGCATTCTGGGATCCAGACTCAAAGGTTTGACGCAGGAACACCCTTTGTTCAAATTTAATGTTCCAGATCACGTATTTTCCCCCTTACTTCTTGCACCACCCTCTCAGCTGCTTTACTTTCTGACCTCATTGTTCATTCCTCCATTTAATCTTCCTCTCCTTGTAGAATGCTGCACATTTTCCTGTGTCTCAGAGTGTGGCTTGGTTCAGTTTTCTCATGAGAAGCTGTGGGGCTGCCTCTCCTAGTTTGTCTGTAACCTTTTTTCCATCTGTATTTCCCCAAGGTGCTGTTTCCTAGCATATTTATCTTGGCCTTACTTATCAAACAGATATCATTTATGTTTTTGATATGATAGCAGAAAAATCTAGAAATTTGAAGTCTTCATTACCCTCCCTTCTGCAATTTAGCTCCAACCAAAGATCTTCCTAATTTCCATTTTTAATGTCTATAAATTTATTCCCCAAAGCAAACACTTATTATCTGATGCCCGTTGACTTGAGCAATATTTCTGTTTACAGGACAATCTCATGCTACTCCTACTATAATAAAATTGGCCTATTAACATTAACAAATCATCACATCTGTCATGGTAAGTCCCCAAGGAACATACATGGCCTACTCTAACTTCAGTTACATAAAAACTTTTTGTTCAGTTAAACAATCATGCTCCTTCAGGGACTAGTAGCATGGAATTTCATATAATTTTATTCTAATTCTCAAGCCAATTATCTTATTCTAATAAGCTTAGATCTTTATTGATTCTTCCCGCTGTGCATTTAAAGCATATTCACAGAGAAGATACTGTTTTATATCTTTTTTAATTTATTTATTTTACTTTTTGAGTTTATAATTAAACCATTCCCCCCTTAGTGCTCCTCGCTCCAAACCCTCCTACACAGCCTACCATTCTTTCTTTCAAATTCATGGCCTCTTTTTTCATTGACTTTTGTTATAAGCATATTATGTACATATCTATTATTAACTATATATAAATACAACCTGCTTAGTCTTTATAAAGTTATATGTATGTACACAACCAGGGCAGATTATTTGGTATTGTATAACTAATTGGTGTGCTTCCTCCTCCTTGTGAAAGACGGTTTCTCTCATTCTAAATGTTCTTTNGTTGCTGCCTGTAGTTCTTTGCTTGGGATTGAGCCCTCCTGGGATTTTACCCATAAACTTTGGTATGTCCATTGATGCCATTGTTCAGCACATACAGTCAGTCATATTTATGAGTATAGCTTCTGATATTTCTAGAAGTCAGAGTCTCATAACAAACTCCCTGATCCTCTGGATCCTACAATCTTTCCACCCCAACTCATGTAATTGTCACTTGGCCTTNTTGGAGGAACTTGCTTTGTAGATGTTTCCATTGGAAATGGGCTCCACAACTCTGCATTTTGATTGGATGTGGTTTTCTGAAATGGTTTCTATCTGTTGA
The DNA here is from genome assembly GCA_001675575.1 of Neotoma lepida. Lineage (NCBI taxonomy): Eukaryota > Metazoa > Chordata > Mammalia > Rodentia > Cricetidae > Neotoma > Neotoma lepida. The sequence continues at coordinate 15,512 of LZPO01117861.1, forward strand.
AGTGAGAAGTTTCCTTGATGATGAGTGAGAAATGCACTTATCTGTGGGTGTAAGGACAAATATTTGTAATGTAGTTAGTGACTATGTTGGTTTAGTAAAGTGGTGGTTGTAAAGATTTTTAAAAGTTCCATGACTTCACTACCCTGGGAAGCTGGCTAGGTTTTCATTATGAAGCATGATTTCCTCCTTGTTGAGTGGGTCTAAATCCAATTAAAAAGCTACTGGTTACTGACAAGGTATGNATGCCACTACTACAATCTTGGGGCTATGGTGCCATACTGGTCATTGTAGTTCATAAGCGTTAGGAGCTTGGTAGGACTGGCGGTTGCTTCCCTCCTTTGGTGGCTTTCATAGCAATCTCTGGTACAATGAAAACTAGCCCTCAGGGAAGAGACTTTCAGGTCAGTTCCAGACCAGGAACCTTGGTGTCCTGCATCTGAGATGCATCTTACCTTCAGCAGCAGGGACCTCCACCTCTGAGGTCCAAACAAGGGCAATAGCAATAGTCTATAATATTTGGGGAGTCTCTTGGACAGGCTAGCCAGCAACCCATCTTCTCATCTCTCGTGTTGCGGTTTTTGTGAGATGGCCTTTGACTCTTGGAGAGATCATTGTCAATCCAGGTGGAAAAAAATTCATTTAAAATGTATATGTGTGTGTGTGTGTGTGTTATAGTATAAGAGTTTTAGTATATATGTATGTATTTAAATATATATATATATATCTAACAGTTATATATAGTATAGGATTTTTAACAGATAGTTAAGAGTATTAGTTCGTGTGACTTTTTTTTACACATCTTTCCTATTAATTTAGTCTCCTCCCTTCTCATTTATCTCCTTGCCCTCCTAAATTAGAGTTCTCATCTTCATTTCCCTGTTTTTCCCTTCAAATTACTTACACCCAGCTATCTCCTTTTTATCCCCTACTCCCTACTGTGGCAATGGTCTTTTACATTCCTACTTCTGGAAGTACTCCATGATATGTACTGACATCTAAAGATTTGGGGCTCGAAGATTCCAATGATGGAGAACACATTACTTATATTGTGATATTGTGTTGCTTATATTTATTCCTATCCTCACTCACTTCTGTTCTTTACAGAGCTTTAAAGTATACATAATTTTTAGCTTCCTGTCTCATGTGATTCTATGCACAATTTACCTTGTGTCCAGAGTAAATTTCATATTGCAAAAATATTTTTTATTAATTAGTTTTCTTTCATTTGTTTTATATCCTGACCACAGTTTACCCCCCCTTCTCCTCCCATTCCCCCCATCCNTTCTGCCCCCCATCCACTCCTCCTCTGTTTCTTTTCAGAAAGGAGCAGGCCTCCAATGGGTGTCAGCAAAGCATGGCATATCAAGTTGATGTAGGATTAAACTCCTCCCCCAGTATTAAGGCTGGGCAAAGCAACCCAGTATGGTGGAGTGCAAACTTGTACCGACATTTTGGAAATCGATATGTTGGTTTCTCAGAAAAATGGGAATCAATCCACCTCAAGACCCACCTATACCAATCTTAGGCATATAGCCAAAGGAATGCTCAATCATACTACAAGGACACATGCTCAACTGTGTTCATGGCAATGTTATTCATAATAGCTTCAACCTCTCAACTGAAGAATGGATAAAGAAAAGATGGTACATTTACACAACTGGGCTACAAAATCAATGACATCATGAAATTTGCAGGTAAATAGATGGAACTATAAAAAAAAATCATCCTGAGTGAAGTCACCCAGACTCAGAAAGACAAACATGGTATATCATAAGTAGATATTGACTTAAAGTCCATAGTAATTTTTTAATCCACAGTAATTTACTTTTCCTCTTACAATATTTTTACATGTTTTATTCCTCATGTGTATCATTTTGGTATGTAATCTTTTCTTCTCAAAGTCTCCAATACAACATTTAACACAGTGTTGATAGAGTTAAACAACATATAGGCTGAGTATGGTGGCAGAGCCCTGTCAGTGAGACATCTGAGGAAGGAGGATTAGCACCAAACTGAGGTCAGTTAAGACCTAAAGAATAACAAGGAAGCAAGCAAGCAAACAAGTAGTCTTGTGTTGTTAATTAGAATATTTAAATATNAATATTCTAGTTAATATTAATATTAGAATATTCTAATTATTCTATTATATATAGTTTACATCCCTAGACACATACTTAAAAACCATGAGTTGTGTCAATATTTAAAATGTTTTAAAATATATTATGTTCAATGTTATTCTCCCTTAGAGAGTTTATTAACTTTAACCCTATACCATTTCTTCCTTTGCTGTATGAACAGATCTGAACCACAACATTTTGTAAACAAGCTGCTATCATTTGCTAGAGGGAAATGGAAGCTCCTGATTCAGAGCACTGCTCTTAGCAGGAGAGGTCTGCTATACTCTAATCACTCATTATAAATAATCTTATATTTACTGATTTATGGTGCATGTCAGCCTAGAAAGTGTGAAACAAAATATATTCTTCTTTATGTAGAACTAATGTATCAAAGTGATGACATACTTTCTTTTATAACCAATGTTTCTGTGTGAGCTGTTTTGAACTTCTGCACCCACTGAAAACTGAATTCCATCAGTAATAGAGGAGAAAATAACATTTTTGTATGCTGTTCTTGATAGATTGAGAATCCTGAAAAAAATAAAAGTATATAACAACTAAATTTTATTCTGCATCATGTCCTTGAAATTATTAATAAAGTTTGTTGCTAGGTAAGATGCATAATTTGCATGAATCATCATACTGGCCCAAGCATTTTTATTAATAAAGTTCATTTTACTTATTTAGTTTTAATGTAGAGAATAGATNTGATTCAGCAATATTTTTAATACTGATTATTTAAAATATGAGCTTAAAATTTTTATCAGTATTGTAGGCAGCAGATATCTATAAATGCACTGATATTATATGATTTAATCTGCAACTTTGAAGTATAAAATATAAACTACTTCTGAGTATATTGCATGAAATAAATAGCAAGCTCATAATGCTGGGTGACATTTATTATACTAGTTCATCACGTAGAACAGGGATATATTTAATAATATACCAAGCTTAACAATTATACAAATTACAAAATTTGGAGCTGGAAAGATGGCTCAGTGTTTAAAAGCACTGGCCACCAAGCCTAAAATCTGAGTGCAACCTTTGAAACCCCTATAGTGGAAGGGGAGAACTGAACCAAGATAGTTGTCCTCTGACCTACAAATGCAAAGAGTGACATGCACATAAACACACATACACACAACACACAACACACACAAATAATAAATAAATAAATAAATAATAAATTCCTGGAATTAATTTTGAAGAATTTCTATCATTGAAATTACTTCTAGAACAAGTNACTTTTCTGTGACAGACATGCAGTCTAAGCTCACTATTATTTTGTGGTTCTTGTTTTAACATGTGAGGAATTCTTTTTGGCCTTTTGTTTCTTCCCTGACCTTTTAATAGAAAGTCTGATTGCTGGGATTCTAGGAATTTTGTGTCACTTGGTTCAGAACCTCAATAAATGGTATGAAGTTTGATGCTATTTGAAGGAACTCCGGTTCATCTTCCCTGAAGCTTTGAAAATGAGAAGAAAAGCCTTTCCTATATTTGGAAGTGTCCTGGCAATGAGAAAAAGGTAACAAAAAATCACTGTAGAATGCTGTTTGTTCGATTCAAAAGACAGTCTGCTATTTTATGGGGCATTTTATTCTTTGACTGGCTTCCCTGGAGAGATTCAAATACAGAGGTTTGAAATACTCCGGGTTGAAAGGCGGAATATGTCGAGAGTATGGATCACTGAAGCAAGAGCTTCATCTTGCAGCTTAATTTTCTGCCTGGAGCACTCTACAAATGAACAGAGGCTTCCTGGTTACTGATGCTGCCTCACACTCTAGGGGTATCAGTGCATCTCCAAGGGGATCAAGACATTTCACCACACCGAACCTCCATGGGGAGGCTTCTCCTCAACAGATGCTTNTAACCAAAACTACAATTTTCTCTTTGCAAAGCTTCACATAGTTTTATTACTCTATAGCCTGAGCTCTGGAATGCAAGTTGTAAACAGATTTTTCTGAACATCTTAAGCGACAGAGAAATCATCAATCTCATTTAATAATGTACACTTAACACAGGTGTAGATCTAGATCTGCTCATGCTGAACAGTGTGTCTTTTGAGTCTTCTGTATGTTTTAATGTCACCATTCTCTTGTTGTCTCCTGAGGAGAAAGCACAAGTTCTGAAGTCTGTATTGCTAGGTCTGTGATGTGATTCATAAAACAGTTATTTGGAAAGATCCAAAATAGTCTATTTGCAAAATTTATTGGCCAGTAATATATGTACTCCATAACACTGTCACTGGATGCATGATACAATGAAACAGTG
>LZPO01117863.1:9235-39427 GCA_001675575.1 Neotoma lepida
CAGCTCTACCATATCCATCTTCTTATATAAACTCTGAGGATCCAAACTCAGGTCCTCAGGCTTGCAAACGAGCAGTTGACTCACTGAGTCATCCCNCATCAAAAATCTTTTCTCCTTTGAGTTAATTTTCTCAAGTATTTTGTCATAGTGACAGAAAAGAAAAAGAAAGAACACTTATGACATGATCATTTTAAATCCTAGCTGTTCTTCTTTATCTTTAATCTAGCTGTTACTTAACACTGCATNGAGCCTGGCCAGGAACCTCATAGCACAGGCTAGGTCTGAGGACTTGCAGCCATCTCACAAAGGATTTAGAGATGAAGCAGAAACACTAATCTCCTGGTTTTATTTAAACAAAGGTACTTAGGAAATGGAAATAAAGGTATGTAATAGAGTTAAATATATGAACAAAATCAATTCAAGATCTCCATAGCAGTTCTGAAGTGGGCAATGTATGGCTTTTGTCTCTCTCTTTGTTATATTGATGCTGATTTTCAACTTTCATTCAATTCCTGCTCTTATGGACATAAACCTTACTACTATGACCCTGAAAATCATGTAAGAACAAAACTGAGTAGATATCAATAATGCAGATTATTAATTCAGGCATGGCCCAGGATCAATGCTACAGTGCTTACTTGAGATTCCATGTCACCTACTTTATTTAATTTCTCTGGAAAACTTCAAGTGTCATTGTGCATATGAATAACATAAAAGTTGCAATGCAGAAAACATATTAGAGGACCATGATAACTGCTCACAGAGGAAATGGTGGGGACAGAAGCTTAGATTCAAAGGGGCCTAGATAAGATAAGGAAGGTTGTGGGGATGTCCTTTATTGTTATGACAAGAAAGAAAAAGGGAAAGATAGAACCCAAAAGCTATCTCAGCCAAGGAGAAAGTGAGAGATTCGGTGGTAGCCAGGAAACCCTCTTGCTTCATGGGAGGCATCCTCAGAGGTCAAACANAGCAGGAGTCACAGACACTTTNAGGAGACTATTGGCAGCTTGCACAAGCATGGGGATGGAGCAGCCTGTGAGGAGAGGACACAAGAGTCAGAACTGTGGGACAGTGGAGGAGAGGGAGGCTTTTTCCTCAATTATTCCTCCCATCTCCTTCAGCCCTCATTTAGCTTCCTGCAGTACCCAGGCTNTTCCCGCTTTCTTGTTCTGATTTTCCTTTAATCTTTGCTGTCCACAGGAAAACAGCAGCAAGAATACAATAAATATCCATGAGTACTGGGTACNTGTCTAAGGGTAGTCTTACTCAACTAATTATCCACATCTATGTTCCTTCCCTCTGCTTAGCTTGTCCCAACCACCAAGTACATATTTCATCCTATCCTGAAAAGGAAGGATTAGCTAAGGGAACAGACTCTGAGATAACATGGTAGGGGCATCTATGGGGACTCTCTAGTATTCACCCTCTGCTACACATACANGTATAGATAGCTCTTGAGACACAGCTGGAAAGAGTGAAATGGACAGAGGGGGCTGTGTTCCTACCTGCATGATCATGAAGCCAGGCCACTGCCTTCCTTTCCAGAAGCTCCCACTCACACTTCAAATCCTTGCCCTTGGCATGTAACCAGACCACAGCCAGCACTNAGGCCCAGGCTGAGGGGTCCTCATCCTGCAAAACAGACAGAAAGTTCTGTGATACTCCATGTAGGGCTGGATGCCACTCAAGAAGAAGCAGAGAGATTCACTATCTCCTTCCTCATCATTCCCTAATCTGCTGCTACATGGAACTCCCTGGCCCATCCCTATCATACAGACTGACTGAGCCTCAAGACAGCATTCCAGTACCACTTAGAAAATGACTTATGATATAAGTGCAGTGTAACCATCATCGGATTCCACAAAACAACCCATATGCACAGTGCTTGGATAATTAGACTGTAATGAGTGAAGAAATTACATATTTGACTTTTTTAAGGTATTGTGTTCATGAATTTTTTCTTTGTATCCTCAATTACCTATAAAAAAATCCATAAGGAAGAATCAATAGCACATTTCCAAACATAAACACAAGTAATACAAAAGTGATCTGATTTGTTCAAAGTTAGTACTCTAGTAACAAAAGATGTTGGAATTAGCCCGCCTAATAGACACGAAAGGGGCTCTCTTGCCCTTTACAGTCAGCTGGAGCCTGGATTTCCACGTGTTTTTTTGTGGCAGCACAGAATACCAACTTCCACATGGCCTCAGACTTTAGCAGGTGCCGTAGACATCAGTATAGTCTGTACTGAAGACTTCAGTACAGAATATGGACATCAACACGGCCTCAGAGCAAGATGGGCCACAATAACAAATATGGTCCCTAGAGGCAACCCTGCCAATGGATAACAACATGGCTTCAGGTAGCAGCACAGACCATGGATATCCACATGGCCTTCAGTGGAAACTCAGGCCACAGATTTCAACAGGGCTCCCTGCTGCAGCAGGACCATGGACGCTAACATTGGCACAGGACCATGGACGCTAACANTGGCACTAACATTGGCACAGAGAACACATTGGCTCAGGAAACAACTTCCTGAACAGAACACCAGTCACCAATTCACTAAGACTGACAATTAATAAAGGGGACCACATGAACCTCAAAAACTTCTGTAAGGCAAAGGACACTGTCAATAGGGCAAAATGGCAGAATACAGAGTGGGAAAATATCTTCACCAACCCCACATCAGACACAGGCTTGATCTCCAAAACATGTAAAGAACTCAAGAAACTAGACACCAACAAACCAAATAATTCATTTAAAAATGGGTACAGTTCTGAACAGAGAATTCCAAACAGAGGAATCTCAAATGGCTAAGAAACACTTAAAGAAATGTTCAACATCCTTAGTCTTCAGGGAAAAACAAATCAAAGCAACTCTGAGATTCCATCTTACACCTGTAAGAATGGCTAAGATCAAAACCACAAGTGTCAGCTCATGCTAAAGAGGATGTGGAGCAAGGGGAACACTCCTCCATTGCTGGTGGGAGTGCAAACTAGTACAGCCACTTTGGAAGTCAATATGGTGGTTTCTCAGAAAATTGGGAATCGATCTACCTGAAGACCTAGCTATAACAATTTTGGGTATATATCCAGAGGATACTCAATCATACCACAAGGGCAATTGCTCAACTTTGTTCACAGCAGCTTTATTCAAAATAGCCAGAAACTAGAAATAACCTAGAAATCCCTCAACCTAAGAATGGATAAAGAAAATGTGGTACATTTACACAATGGAGTGCTACTCAGATGTTAAAAACAATGACATCGTGAAATTTGACAGCAAATGGATGGAACTTGACAAAAATATCATCCTGAGTGAGATAACACATACCCAGAAAGACAAATGTAATATGTACCCACTTATAAGTGGATATTAGCTATAAAGTAAAGTATTACCATACTATACACAATCCACAGACATGGAGAAGCTAAGTAACAAGGAGGGCTAAACGGGCGAAGGCACTTGGCTCTCCCTAGGAATGGGAAATAGAATAGATATTTTAATGCTTGGACAGGGGGCACATGGGGATGAGAACAGGAGGNAACAGGAGGGATCAGGTAGGAGTATATGGAGAGAGAGTACTAGAAGGAATTACTGGAAAGGGGGAGAATTTGGGGGTCAGGTCAAAACCTGGTGTAAGGGAAACTCCCCGGAACCTATACAGGTGACCCAGGTAAGATTCCTAGCAGCCTGAACTGGCCATCTCCTGTAACCAGGCAAGATTCCAGTGAAGAGACTGTGACACTAAACCAGCCACAGAACCTTCAACCTACAATTTGTCCTGCTAAGATATGCTGGGGCCAAAGTGGAACAGAAATTGTGGGAGTGGCCAAATAATGACTGGTCCAGCCTGAGAACCATGCCATGAGAGTGATCCCACCACTGACCCTGCCTAGAATGCCAGGACCCAGAGTCAAGATGGCCCAGAGCCCTAAGATAGAACCAAACAGGACTAGAAAAAAAAAGTCACTGTATAGATGCCTAATGGCCTAATAATAGTCTGCTATGCTCATAGATTGGTATCTAGCCCAATTGTCATCAGAGAGGCTTTATCCAGCAACTGATGGAAACAGGTGCAGAGACCCACAGCCAAACATTAGGCAGAGCTCAGGGAATCCTGCCAAAGACAGGGAGAAAGGGTTTTAGGAGCCACAGGGGTCAAAGCCACAGAATCAACCAACCTGGAAACATCAGAGCTCCCAGAGACTGAACTGACAACCAGGAAGCCTGCATGGGACTGACCTAAGCCTACACTCTGCATACATGTGACAGTTATGTAGCTTGGCCTTCTTGTGGGACTACTAACAGTGGGAGCAGGGTCTGCCTCTGGCTCTTTTGCCAGCTTTTAGGACCCTATTTCTCATACCAAGTTACCTTGCCTAGCCCAATCTAAAAGGAGGTGCCTAAGTCTTATTGCAACTTGATATGCCGTGTTTGATTGATATCATGGGAGGCCTGCCCTGCTCTGAATAGAAACTGAGGAGGAGTGTATCAGGGGGTGGGCTTGGTCAGAAGAGTGCAGAGGGAAGAACTGAGATCAGAGGGAGGGGAAACTGTGGTCAGCATATAAAATAGTAATAATAAAAGAAAAATATTTAAAAACTTTCAATTGAACTTCAGATAACAACCTGTGATATTTATTCTATTTTATTATTTACTGAATCGAATTCCTGACCTCCTGTATGCTACAGTTGAGTTCTCTTGGTGATCTACTTCTTTTAGTAGATTTTTGTTTTAATGTTAAAACAGACTTATCATTTTGACAAGCAGCCAGCATGAAATAATTTTGAAGATATATTCCCATTTTTGACTCTAAATATTTAAGTCAGTTTGCATTATACAGCATAAACACCTCTATTGATGAAAAAAATTACATCTCATTTGCATTAATACATTTCGTAGGCTCAACAGCCAGGTATAACTAGAAGATAATGTACAAGTAGTGTAACCATAGAACATGTGAAGTTTATTTAATTGTGTTTCACACTTGAACAACTCAGAGCTGTATTTCTTTTCATGATTTGGCATCTGTCTTTTATTGAAGCTTTTTTTTTCAAATAGTATTAGAAGTTGCAGAAGGTAATCTTAAAATTCTGAAGAAGGTTTACTCTAGCCAGTCTATTTGAGAACATAAAATAAAGCTATATTAGGGTCATTATTGGAGTCTCTGAAGACAGGGCATCCTAGATTGAATCTAGTTCTACACTCACTGGTGCAGGGAGTTCATTTTATTAATGTTTGATTTCTTCATCTATAAATAGCAACATAAATAGAACCTGCCTTAATTAACTGAAATGAGGAAAAATAAGTATATAAATATTAAGTGTTTAAAAAACTGTCTGGTCAGATAGGACCTGCATGCGACCAAACTAAACCCTTGGAATATGGACAGTTGTGTGACTTGGTTTGTTTGTTGGGCCACTGGCAGTGGAACTAGGATTTATCCCTAGTGCGTGAACTTGCTTTTTGGAGCCCACTCCTTATGGTGGGATACCCTGCTCAGCCTTGATGAGGGGGTAAGGGGCTTTGTCCTGCCTCAGCTTGATATGCCAGACTTCGTTGACTCCCCTTAGGAGGCCTTACCCTCTCTAAGGAGTGGATGGGGTAGGGGTTGGGGGAAAGGTGGGGGCTGATTGGGAAGAGGGAAGGGAGGGGGAACTGTGGTTGGTACGTAAAATGAAAAAAATTTTTAAATAAANAAAGATAATGAAAATTGAGAACAAAATCAAACTGGTACAGTGTGAAGATAAAAAATGTTTATTTTCACAACTATGTCTCTGACAATATGATTAATACAGAAGAGTATTTATTTTTCCTGTGACATCCATGAGTCTGTCTATGCCTTCCTGTAGCTAGGCCATTAATTCCATGGTGCTTAGGGTCCAATTAGAGTGGAAATAATTTCATCTTCTATACAATGCACATGAATTTCACCTTTGAATTATCTTTATTCTTATTTCTCAGCTTGGCCCTCNTTCATTTCAATTCCTATTATGTTCCTACCATCAGGAAACACACACTGTTTCCTTTGCTCCACTTTGCATCTCACCTTGGCAGGGTTTGCAGCGTTGATGTCTTCCAAATCAGTGCCCAGGATCTTGGCCAAATCCTCATCCAGCTCCCAGGAGCCATTTGCCTTTTGGAGCGAAATCAGCTCTAGAACAACATTCTCTCCAAAACCTTTGTGAAAAAATGAAATAGATTTATGGCATAGGAAATTATGGGAGTCACTAGGATCAGAGCCCACATGAGGAAGTCTCCTGAAATAGAAGGGTATAGTGAAGGATGTCCACTGACTATTTGTAATCTGTGATGAGTGGCCATTTAGTATGAGTTCTGAACACAACAGCAGCAGGGTCTTCTGGGATCAGGCCTAGATCACAGGTGGACTGTGTAGGTAGACATTGCCAAGGGGACTAAAAAAACTAGAGGCCACTTGACTACAGTACTTTTCAAGGTATGAAGTGTTATTGTAAGGTGATGAGNCTAGATTCATTCTGACAAATATATGGCAAAGTCAAATCTCACCTCCTGTTTGCTGCCTCTAATAAGTCACTCCCTATGTAGAGAAAGCTCCAGAATGAAGAGCTCAGAAGGTTAGTTTATGACTACCTCAAGTCAGAGACACAATCTGAAGACCAGTTCACCTTTGTGGTCATTTTGAAAGGTGGTTTTCTTGGTTGAAGAACATGACATTTTCTTCCTTTTGATGGAAGCTTCATTTGTCCTGCCAAGACTTGAAAATGATAGTTCACCAAATTCAGTATCTGTGAGAAACAAACATTACTGAGATAATTTTTCTTAAATGATACTCTCTCAGACTGTAGAAGTATGTCTTCCTAGAACTGTAGGGATGCTAACCATTCAGTCCATGTGCTCTACGCACATTATTTATTGGAAATGAAGCATGTAGTTCCATACTTGAGTGAAAGCGTTGTTGCTGGAGACCTGAAAAACACAAATACACAGTGCTGTGTTCTGCAGCAAGAAAATATTTTAAAAAGTGTGTATTTCATACCTGAACCCTCCTATCCATATCAGCCTCACTCACTATCCACAATGTCCCATTCTCCAGAGTGGCCTCCTACAATACAGACACTCACCCTCTGAGCCTTCTTTCTATTTCCTCATGAGACTTCTGGAACCCCTGACATATGCTGAACTATCACAGCTGTATCTTAATTGCAATACAATACAGGAGGATCATTCCAGATACTCCTTAATTTAAAAAGATCTTTTTCTGTCTCACAAAGCTAGTTGATGTGTGTGTCCCTTTCAAAAGAAGCTCAACTGTACCCTAAGCATCCAAGTTCAGAAGGTTAGGTTGCAAATGTTCTCAGACCAGGAATATTACCTTCTCTCTCACCTGGGTTATCCTCCACATGCCCTCACTACTATCAACCCTCACCTACTTCAGTCACCTCCTACCAGTACCCAAAGTACCCAAAAGCCACACCACAGGCTTTCAGTGCACTTCAAGCACTTCCATCAATTTGAGAATTTTCATCATCCATGTAAGTAGCCTATGCAATATCTTAATGCGAAGGTCTTGCCTTCCTCATATCCAGTGACTGTGGCTCTAACAGACTTCTCTCTCTCTCATGCTCTCAAGTCATTGGTATCATTCAGAATTGTTTATTTATCAGAAATACTTTAATCTTACTTTTAAAATATAACACCCATATTTCTAATGTATTAACCTAAGGATTCGTGTTTTAAAACTGGTCTTTTACTAGACCTGTACTTTCTAAGTCCCTGGATTCTTCTATTTTTTTCAAATACATCACCTTCCTTCAAACTTTATTTTTCATTCAACCTAAACCTCAATCAAGCAAATTACCTCCATCACCAGTATCCACATCCACACCCATAATTTCTATTCATGAGAACTATATCAAAATCCTACATTAGAAATCAATTCAACCCTATACCTAGTTCATTCTTAAGTTAAAGTTGATGACTCCTGCTGTAAATTATTTGGAAAACCCAATACCATAATTAGATGATGATGATGATGATGATGATGATGATGATGATGATGATGATTATAATGCTTATGCCTACTGAAAAAATGCATCAAACAAAACTGGGTCATCTACCATCAGGAAAATAAATGTTATTTTTTTGTTTGATTTTGTTTTGTTTTTTTCATTTCTTAAAATCCTACCTCTTTCTTAAATCTGCCCTTCTACCACTAACATTATCAGATTCAATTTAGTCATCTACTATCTGTGTGGTCACTGACTGTCCATCAAGAACAGAATCAGGTCGGGTGGTGGTGGTGCACGCCTTTAATCCCAGCACTTGGGAGGCAGAGGCAGGCAGGTCTCTGTGAGTTCGAGGCCAGCCTGGGCTACTGAGTGAGTTCCAGGAAAGGCACCAAAGATACACAGAGAAACCTTGTATCAACCCCCCCCCAAAAAAAAAGAAAAGAAAAGAAAAGAAAAGAGAACAGAATCAGATTCAAATTAAATAATTTTGTTATTCAATATTTTTAGATGCTTCCACATTTTAGTATGTCCTGATGTTCTTCTGTACTTCTATATTAAATGTCTGTCCCAGTTGGACACAATCTACTTTTCTAGGAAAATTTAAGGCAAGTCATAAATCCTAGGTGTGGAAGGAAGAAGAAAACATAACAAATTTAAGAAATTAAATTAAATTTAAAATTATGAGATTCTGAACCATATCATTGCTTATACAATGTACTTATGTATCTTAGAATCAAGATAAATGAGTTTAAATTGAAAAATAACTTACCAAACACAGGTCCACAATACAGATGCTGCTGCAAACATGGAATCATTGCTGGCCGTGGAATTACTCTGTGAGCCAGAGGCCCCTGCACAGGCTGGTTGAGCTCCTTGTTTATGGCAATGAAAGCTGTGAAGGAGCTGAGGACTCCAGACTGAATGCTGATGTTCACCACATCTTCTCTTTCTTCTCTTGAGGTCTCATGGGAGCCCAAGTCCTTGGATTGAATCAAGGACTTGGCAGCCAACCGATGAATGGGGAAGCTGAAAGAAGACAAAATTAAAGAAAAATAACTGCAAATCAAGGAAAAAAGACTCTTAAGAGCTAGTGATTGAAGCTGATAAGGAATGCAGAGAAAAAGATTTTACATGAATGATTCAGAAAGAGAAGAGCTTAGAGGAAAGAGCAGAGGTCAGTGACAGGAATGACTGAACCATCAAGAATAGCAGAGAAAGAAGAAACGGGAGTGTGGTGCTTTGAATAGGAATGGCTCCTATAGACTCAGGTGTTTGAATGCTTGGCCAATAGCGAGTGGCACTTTTAGTAGATGTGGGCTTGTTGTTGTAGGTGTGGCCTTCTTGAAGGAAGTAAGTCACTGTGGTTGTGGGCTTTAAGGTCTCAGATGCCTTGAGACCATGCAAGGAAACTATGCAACATCGTAATCCAGTGTGGCATTCTTTTCCTGCTACCTTCAGAAAAAGATGTAGAGCTCTCTCCTCCTTCTCCAACACCATGGCTGTCTGCATGTTATCATGCTTTCTGCTATGACAATAATAGAATAAACCCCTGAACTGTAAGCCAGTTCAAATTAAATGTTTTCCTTTATAAGAGTTGCTATGGTCATGGTGTCACTGACAGTAGAAACCCTAACCAAGACAGTGACTGAAAGGAGAAGAAGAGAAGAGAAGGGAAAGGTGGGGAAGAGTGGAGTTGGAGAAGCAATGCTGAATTCTTACCTGACATTTGTCTTGGGTTGTAGGGAAAATGTCACCCTGTTTTCAAGACTCTTGCCTTGAAGGGTGTACTTAAGGCACACTTCTCCTGAGCTCTCCACTTGCTACAAATAAGAGAGGAACAGGAGTGACAAAAGACACACATAACCAGGAAAATGGCGAGCACCAGGAAAACTCATAAACTCAATGCAATGTAACACTAAGAATCAGGTAGTACAGGATATATAGACATGGCATAAAGGAGAGGATGGGACACTGGCTGCCTGACAACTTACATAGCTTGCTGAAATCTCAAGCAATCATCAGTGTTAATAAAACTGCTGATACAGTGTCTCCATAGAATAATGAACAAGAATAGGTACTCACAGGCATAGTCCCAGTCAGTTGGGCATAGATGATTAACCTCTGACCCCTAAAGATGACAGCATGCTCTGGGGAAAGCATGCTAGCTGACAGACCACGAGGCAAATCCCAGCTCAGAGAGATGTCATCCACTGAACACTTTAGAGCAAACTTTAGAGACGCAAGAGCCTGTTGGAGGAGAGAAGAGCCTGAATTATACAGAGGAAAGGTAATGATGATGATCATCAACTGAGTATTTATCAGGACCAAGGATGTCTTATGTAGTCACCAATGCCGAGAGAGAAATGTGATTCTTTCTCTAATTACATGTATGGTAAAGTTACACTTGAGAGATATAAAAGTGTAGGTGGGAATGAGGGNAATACTTAAGAAAGGAACCTTCTGCAAAATGAATTAGAAAAGTGATAGTAACAACATGGAAAGAGACGCTAAGAAAAATGGTCAGAGATAAGGTGCATTTTCATATACTAATGAAAGAATGTGAACTTATCATTCCTTTGAGTCTACCACACACACACACACACACACACACACACACACACACACACATACACACACACATTTAACTATCTTTTCTTTTGAGTCTTTTGTACGGAGAGTGGATTTCTACCCATCTACTGAGAGTACAGACTGCAGGCTCAGAGACCCAAAGCTTTCACCTTCTTTCTCTCTGGTCTTCAAAACAAAAGTCATAACCTCTTTAATTATCTCCTCTCTGGGTCTCTAGCTACCACAGTCAGATGTCAGTCTTTAGATATTAGAATGGAAACCTTTTTAACAAAGTATCAAGTAGACTCACTAAGTGTGTAGTCTGAGACTAATGAATGTGTCCTCCAGGAGAGTGGCTCATCTGCCTTTGCAGCAGGGTTCCTGTTGTGCCTCATACTCACTCTGGACTTGCATCTCTGGACACTGGGCCTGCTCTCACCTTGGTCTGCATCCTCTCCTTGCCTGTGATAAATTCTGCGGTGCCCCCTGATACCCGGGCGATGCCTTTGATTAAACTGGTGGAGGCTCCTTCTCCAATACCAAATGAGAAACATCTGAAACAGTGAAATAATTAGTGAAAACATTATAGATGGGCTCTCTATAGCAGAATTATCAGTTAGCATGGGCTGATGAAAAAGTCACGAAGGAATGAAGTACTTACCTCAAAGTCAGTGCAATGCTATCATTTAGAAATCAGACTTTATTTCTATGGAATGTAATAAATGTTTAAATAAGTTGTTCAATTTAATGCCATGAGTCTTCTATGAAAAANGTGTTCAGATTCAGTTTGTTAATGAAGATTGAGGGTTTATAGAATTGGCAAAATCTGTCCTAAGTTCTATTTATCTATCTTTTACCTATCAACTTCCTCTAGTAAAATATATAATAGTCAAGTAAATATATAAAAATGTAAATATGTTTGAAAATAGAAATAAATGCACTGACATCTTAGCTGATACATTCAGTATCTGTGGACTTTTCATTCATGTGAGTCATCAGCCCCAAATCCTGTGACATGGGACCTTAGAATTAGTGTTTTCAGTATGTAAGTGTGAGGATCGAAGCTTATATTGCAGTTGTATTCCCTCTCAATGGCCTATAAAGCAGACATTATTGGTTTTATCATTTTCAAGTTGATCAATAAGACAAACAGATCAGTGGAGTTTGCAGACATTTGTCATGCAGATGACCTAGAGGCGAAATACACAAAATCTTAGATTCTGAATATGAAGAACTCAAAGACAAAGATCAAGACAAAATACTGTGAGTTCTATTCACAGAAACACTAGACTAGGTTATTCAAGCCAAAGAGAACTAGAGACCCATGAACAGTAATTTGAATAATTTGTATAAAAGCAGACAACTACCAAGACAATAAGCTCCAATGACTGCTGAGAGAATATGAACCTATGAGCCAAAACTTTGAAACGGAGAGAAGAAAAGAGAAATGAGCCTGCATATTCTGCCCATTTACCATCTGAAGCATGTGGCAAGTGTGGATGGCTAAACACCTAAGCAATTTCAGAGAAACTAGGAAAATTGTAAAATTTTGAGTTTTTTTTTCAGTGGCAATTTTGTCCCTGAAAACACCTGAGAATTTTCACAGAACAATGTAGAAATACTAACAACTAAGAGGTAGAGATAAGTAAGAAATTGTCTAGCCATGAAATTCATCACACTTCAGCTGGATTAAGGCTGTGGGTTCCTAGTCTAGGCACCACTGAAAGCAAAGAGAAAGACCTCTCAGGGGAAACATACCATTTAAATACCAATAGTCCANAAACACCTACTAAGTCATTCCTACAATGTTGGAATAGCACATTGGCCATTTCTAATAAACAAAAAGGAAAAAAGTTTTCATAATATAGGAAAAGATTAGTGTTTCCAGCTTATTTTTTGATGCCAGGAGTGAATAGATACCAAAATCTCACAATATAATTTAAAATTCATGGTATTACTTCTCATTAATATATATTCAATATCTTAAAACACATGGGCCAACTGTATTCCACAAGATGTAGCAGAGATTGTTCATCAGTAATGATATGGGTTTACTCAAAAATGCAGAGTGTTATTAATATGTAACAATGTATACCATTTCCACATAAAATAATATAGGATAAAATCACCACCTACCTCAACAAGTGAATTAATTTCATTTGATGAAATTCAACCATCATTTATTACTCAAATGCACACAGTCCAGGAGTATATGCATGTACTTGCACACACACACACACACACACACACACACACAAACACTTTCTATTTTGGCAACAAAAATAATTGAGTAATAAATATTCTTTAGGGTAATTAAGAATAAATTTAGAGTAAAGAGGCTTGTAGGGAGGAGAAAAGTTTACAGGGGATTGAACAAGGTAAGAGAAGTTGGGGATGAGATCAATCAGTATGCAATATATAAAGAAGTTATCAAATAACCAGTTTAATTAACTAAAACCATACAAAATAACAACATCAAAACAGAAAATTAAAAATCCTTACATCAATTATTATACACATGNTATAATTTTTAATATGAGGTAAAATTAAAGAAGGGAGAGAAAAGTGTAAGATCTTAGAAGATGAAGAAAAAGAAAATGAAAAATTATCATAGACAATGTACAAGTAAGAAAATATTAAGGAAACTCCTATAATCTCAGGATTTGAGGAGCTCAGACAAGGGACTCAAAAGACTTGGGCCCTAGGTTTTGTAGATGAGCAATGGCTCCAAATGCCTGAGAAACAATGAGAGCTGGGATTGTTGGAGCATGCTTGGAACCTTAGTGGTGAGGAGACTGAGGCTGGATCTAACTCCAATGTCAGTCAGGGCTGCATAGCATAATTGAGATCACCCTGGTCTATGGTGTGAGTGGAGAGAGAGAGAGAGAGAGAGAGAGAGAGAGAGAGAGAGAGAGAACAAGAAGGACTTACAAATACCACTTGGAATTGACATATTCACAATGCAAACCCAATGAAGAGAAACTCAAGGTACAAATAAAACTTATGAACCAAGTTTTGTACAGACATAAATATCTGGTAAGTCATATAAATATACTGCTAAATATAGATAATAATTATAGATTATCCATTTTGAAGTACAAAAAATAATTTTAAAAGGATATATAGATATTTAAAGACATAAATACGTTTTACCTGATCTAAATATCTCTAAATAAACTATATATATGAAACCTGATGCAATACCCTGTGAGTGATACAATTATGTTTTTTATGTATCAGTTAAAAATTTTAAAAATGGCAGCTATTTGTTACTACAGCAAAGGGAAACTAATGAAAATCTCTACAGAGAATTATGAAATAGTTCAGAGAGATTCTGAATATTCTACTAGATGAGGGAAATTCCTGAAGCCATGGAAAGTAGGAGTCTCGGCAAGAAGGATGATTCATAGAAAAACCCTATTTTGTTGCCTTGGAAATATGGGAATCATTAAAATTTGAAGTTTTTTTTGCTAACCAGCTACAAAATGATCACATCCCTTAGCCAGGATCCCGATATAATTTAAATATTGAGATTTGTTTCCTCTCGCTATAGGGCTGCTTGTAGAGATGTCTTATTACAAGGTCACAAAGGATGAGTAAGAGTAAAACATCATTTTTATTCTTCTCTCACACATTACATCCAGACCCTCCACTCCACCCTGTTCTCCCCTATTCTCGCTCTTCCCCACATCCATTCTTCCTCCATTTCTCTTCAGAAAAGAGTAGGCCTCTGAACATGGCATAACAAGAGACAATAAAATTAAGCACAATTTATGGAACATAAGAAATGAACTTGTTAGAAAGACTAAAAGAACATATAATTGTCTTCTAGTTCCTAAACTTGCCAGTAGGAGTGTCTTATAGCTTTAGACAAATTATGTAGTGTCACAGTATAACAGAAAATAAAGCAAGAATCTGAGAGAACACGTTGATAAAGTAGAAAGAAGGAAAGGAAGGAAGGAAGGAACATGGAATGTTCTCCTTTGCAGTAAGGCACAAACAGTGAATATACAAACTACTATGTGGACTGGAGATACAGTTCTGAATAGTGCTATGTAGGACTCTAAATTAAGTCACCAGTACCACAGCAGAAAGAACACAAGAAGAAGATGAGGAGGAGGGGGAGGGGAAGAAGAAGAAGGAGGCGAGGAGGACAAGCAGGAGGAGAGGAGGAGGAGCACTCAGTCATCATTTTGTTTCTATGTAAGGAATTACTGATTTGGGTAATCATGTGGGAAATTTATGGCTACAGAGTAAACATTACTTGAGAGCATGTGCACACTATTGCAAGTCAGTCTGTTAGATGCTGAACTTTAGATAAGTGGTCAAAGTAACATCCCTGGCACATTGCTGATTTTGGAACATTTGTGTTAAAAATATCCTGTATTATCCTAAATATGAATTAAAACTTGGGATTTTACAAAAATAATTCTAATTCTCTTACAAAATGCAAAGGAACTATTCCTGCAACATTTTGTAATGATNAAATCCTGGAACAGAAACAAAAATTAAACAAATAGCTATGAAATACTTTCATGGAAAAATTATGAAATGTAGACTCTAATATGATATGATATTATATGAACATTATATATAATTTAATGAGTGAGGTTGTTTTAGTGTGGTTATTTAACAGAATATCTTTTGTCCGCTGAAGGCGAGTGCATAGTTATTTATCTTGTTTTTATTGACTTCAACACCATATATTTACTTGGATTATATGCAGTCATTATCATTGTCTTTTGAATCAATATCCACACAGATTATTTTGTGGAATATTCACAATCTGAATTTAAAAAAATATACGAAGAACCAAGTATAATTAAAACAATTTTCAAAGCAAGGCATGAAGGTTCACATCTCTAATATAAGCATGTAGTAGGCAGAGGTAGGCAGATCTCTATAAGTTTGAGGCCAACGTGTTAGACATAATGAGTTCCAAGAAAGCCAAAATCTACATAATGAAATCATGACCAGGCAGAAAACCGAAGAAGGAAGGGATGGATGGATAAAGGGAGGGAGGGAGGGAGGAAGAGTGGGAGGGAGGTGGGATGGAAGGAAGGAAGAAAGGATGGATGGAAGAAAAGAAGAATAGAAATAAGGAAGGAAATCTTGATAATGAGCAGAATGGATACTCTAGTGCACTGGGAATCAAAAATTGCCAGAGAGATGATTAATTTACGTGGTGTAGTNCTGAAACACATTTGTATCAATTGGCCAATGGATTGGAACAGAGGAATCAGAAATAATCTGCACTTGNAGAGATGCTNATCATGACACCCAAAGCACTGAAATTCAGTGATGAAATAACCAGTACAAGATGACCAAATATCTGTGGCAAAAATAAACTTGAAGCATATTTTAGACACTTTAAAAGAAAGAATTTATGAATGCGGGCGGGTAATTCTAGATTCTTAGAACTTAAACCAGGAAAAGTGAAAACTCAAAACCTGCCTGGTCTATAAAGAGTTCAGGGCAAGAATTTATCTCAGAATATAACACAAATAGAGGCCTGAGATAGAGTTCAGTACTGCAGGTGAAATCGGCTATGCTGCATTCTTAATTTAAATTTGGAAAGGAGATAGTCTACATGTCTGGAAAAGGCTTCGCCTTGAGACTATTGGTTACTAAACAAAAATCCAATGTCAGGAAATGGATAACACATATGAGTTCCTGATCAAGCAGGTCTAGAAAAGAAGATAGAGTTGCCATTGTTCATGGTTGCCTACTTAAGAGAGATGTTAAGATGTTAGTGCTAATACCACCACACACCTTGATTGTATGACATAGAGAAAGCAAGAGATATTATAAAGGCCACTGAGAGAAAAAAGGCATCAATAACCTTAGCCATCTGTGAGCCCTACAACTATTATACCATTTGTCAGGCACAATATACTCACTGATACAATAGTTACATGACGATTATGGGAGTGACATCCTAAGAATCAGAGAAAGGTGTGTTCATAGCCTTCAGTTGTATGCCCAAGGGTAAACTCACCAGGATTCAATGGGTAGTCCCAATCCAGTGGTCATAGAGATGACACTGATTAAACAAAATTGGTCACACTATTAAACAAAATGATATAAACCTAGGAAAAGAACAGGTAGGGAANNGAGATTGATGGAGATGGGAGNGAAATAGGAAAGGGTGAGAGGAGATAGTAGCTAGAANGTATTATGTACATATATGAAACTGACAAAGAACCAATATAGAGAGCAAAATCTTTTCAAAGGTAAGTCATCTGCATAGCTTGAATAGAGAAAAAAATTAACAGAGCATATGCAAAAGTCATAATCCCAAAGAGAAACTTGAGAGAACAGAAATTGAAATGGCAATTACTTGAGTCAGGGATGGTAGCCCACAGCTGCAATTCCAGCACTCTAAAGGCAGAGGCAGGCAGAATGACACCCGCTCAGGACAGCCTGGTCTAGTAAAGGAGTTCCAGACCAGTCAGGACTGCATAAGGAAGCCTACTTAAAAAAACAAAGTAGAGTCGGGCGGTGATGGCTCACGCTTTTAATCCCAGCACTCGGGAGGTAGAGGCAGGCGGTCTCGTGAGTTCAAGGCCAGCCTGGGCTACCTAGTGAGTTCCAGGAAAGGCGCAAAGCTACACAGAGAAACCCTGTCTCGAAAAANTAGAAAAAAAAAAGTAGAGGAAACAGTATTGATAGTGAAAATGTGAGCTACAGAGTAAGAAAATAGTCATCAATATATTCATATTCAGAACATAAAATCAAATACATCTCAGTAAAAAACAAAAATCTACTGGAGAAAATAATAACAGTAGTATAGAGATTTTTAAGGAATATCAAAAGAGACCACTCTAATGGCTCTTAAATAGTAATATTAATTAAATATTAATATCAGAAAAATCAAACTTCAAACCCCGAGACACTTTGGACCCATGCACAAAACTGGCTAACTTTTAAGAACATAAATATTCAAATGTTAGGAAGTGAAGTAACAGGAATCCATGTGTCAAGTTGATGTGAGTTAAACTACTACAGCTTGTGAAACTGCCATTCCACTGAAATTGTCTATTTAAAGAACAGTACATTGGGTGTGTTCCTGTGACTGTGCTTTGCTTTCTGCACAGTTGGGGTCCAGGATCCCTTGTAAACACATGGTAACATCATCCTTTAGCTTACTCATATCCTCCCACATAAATTNATCTCTAGTAGATTATTTGTAATATGCATTACAATCACTACAGAGCCCAACGAAAGCTCATCATTATGAGAATCAATATAAAATATGCTGACCTATTTCATGGAAAACATANACTTATTCAACTTGACTATGATTCTATGCAAATTATGTGTACAACTAAATAAACCGGTGAGATAAAGAATAAAGTAAAGTATACAGAAATAGACACATACCACAGAACTCNGTATACCAAATCAAGAGGATATCACATAATCCACAAAAATTATACTTGACCTAGGTTTAAACTAGTGAGTGGTGGAAAGAGAGTAAGGGAAGACTGGTAAGTGAGAAGACTGATAACTGACAAGCTCTGGACCTGTGATGGATGAACAGAGTGCACACCATAATAGCTCATCTACCCAGATAACTATGATTTGAGTAACTTTCTATTTTAAATTGTCAGTACTTTGTAATGAAAACAAAATTCAATCGCTCCTTCANAGCNTTGGAAAAAAAGAGAAACAAAGACCTCGCAGTATCAGTATTAAGTGGAAAACTACTTTTTAAGATTTATAGAAATTATAGAGTCAGTTAGTTAACTTGAAAATCCTTGAGTCACTCTGTCCCTTTAGAAGCCTGGGATCCTGTGATATCATGTGAAACAAGTCATATTGGGCACTGCTTGGGGTGTAGGCAGTACAGTAGAAACCATACTCTCCTCCTACCTGTGCTTCTTGCTGTTCAACTTAACTTCTTTAATGACACTAAATGTGTCACTGACTTCTCCATCTGTGAAGACAAAGAGCTGCAGAACACAAACAAACAAAAGATGCATTCATCGGGTTTCTGNCGAGGACAACAGCGTTGGTCCTCATGGACCACAACTATTTCCAGGCTTTGTAGCTTTGTGAACACAGGAGTGGGACCCTAGTACTCCACTGTCACTTGTTGCGTGCTGCCACAGAGACTCTTCAGTGGGAAGACTTTCACAACCTGGGAAGAGTTTCCCACTCTCCCCACCCATCTTTCATCTTAAACTTTTGGTACCACAAAAGAGGTTGACTGCCTGCCCATGGATTAGAGGAAGAACACTGTCTCTGGTCTTTTTCTCTTCATGTACAGTAGATGAATTAAGTTTACACACTATTTACACAATTATNTATGAGAGAACTNGGAATCAGGTGAATGGAAAATTTTACAATTTGTCCCTCTTAGTTCCAAAACTCACCTGTAAGGGATGGCCAGGAATGGAGGGCGCCTTGTAAATGTTGAGGAGTGGTGTCAAGATTTCAGTGCCCCCTAGGTTTGCTGCTAAATCCTTCACTCTTTTTACTGCCTCCTCCATTGTTTCCTGAGTGTACTTCACACTCTCCCTTAGAGAAACAACATGTCTAGTCACATGGCAGTAGAACACATTGCTATTCTCATCAGGAAATTATTACCACCAAAATTGCTGCTGACGACCCCAATGTTCAGGACTACTCTGCTATAGTCAGTTTAAAATGCAGGTCCTACTTTAAAGTACATTCTTTCACAGTNCATGGTCTTCCCAGAAACTTACGGAAAGAATTTATCATAGGAAGATCCAAATCCATAGATGTTGAAATAACAACCCATGGGTAAACTCTTCAGCAGCAGCAGCAGAGTTTCCTAAAGGTGAGAGAAGATGAAGAGATGGAGTGAGAGAGAGCTCTACCAAACATAGAAACCCCAGTCTAGTTCCTAAGGGTAGAAAAAGTAATCACCTTTGTCACATTTTATTTCAAGGCTGAGACCAGAGTGGCCATGTTTGCTATTGCTCAGATGGAGAACAGACCTACAGCTACAAATTGACCATACTCGTGTCCTTCCCAATCATCCTCACATGGCACTGCTGAACAATAAAGAATCTGCTTTACCTTGGCAGCCTCTATGCGTAGCTGAGAATTCTTCTGGTAGCTCAAGGGGGATTGCATACTTCCTGAGCGGTCCATGAGGAACACAAATTCTCCACAGGCTCTTGAGGCCTCCACTTCTGGGATATCTGGATAGAAGCTAACCATTGCAGAAGGAGCTCCCATTAAACTATCTGTACAGAAAGGAGAAGAACCCTGTAAGGTACAAGGACACTCAGATGTTCTAAAGTCCCCAAGAACCAGTTATCACTGCAATAGAGAACTGAGAAGCTCAAATGTAAACCCCCTTGTTTAGTCTTTTGGTGCTGTGTGCACAGGAGTAATATGAGTTGTCAGCATAAAAGAGAAAGAAGCAGAACAGAGCGAGAGGGAGGAAAACAGACAATAACACAGCAGTGTCAGTGTGTGTNAATTGTAGACATCTTAACAATTGAATAGGACACATTAGCTTAGAAACATCCAGCATGAATTAAAAGATACAGCCAAGATTCCTAACAGAGGCAGAGCTCTTCAAATCTTATTAATGGGAAAGTGCTATGGAATAATCCTCTTGGACACTGTAAAGATTTGTTACTTGAACTGGGTTAATAAAACACTGATTGGCCAGTAGCTGGGCAGGAAGTTAGGCAGGAAANCCAAACTGAGAATGAGAAGAAGGAAGGAAGAGTCAAAGAGCCCACAGATGCGGAAAGAGCAGGAGATGAACTGCCATGCTAATTAAGATACCACCACATGGCAGAGCGTAAATGAGGAATATGGGTTAACTTAAAATGCAAGAGATAGTTAGTAATAAGCCTGGGCTTTTGTCCAACCATTGACAAATAATATTGTCTCTGTGTGGTAAATTGAAAGCAGCTACTGGGATGGGGAGTAGGCAGACTGGACATGGAAATGTCCCTTTACAGGAAACTGATCTCATGGATCACTGATTACATCTTCAATTGGAACCTTGGGGGAAATGATGCTCATATGCATACTGATTAAAATGATAAATTCCAAGAGCAGGCTACTCAGGAAAGATGTCCTAGAAACCTGGATGAAACATTATAAATATGAACCNGATACAGATCTTAAGATACACAGTTTATGCAAGAATAGAATTGTTTTTAATGTATAAAGTGGATTTACTCACTCCCTGGGAGACAGGTGGTTATCATGACACTAGCACTCTTCTGAGAAGCCAGAAGCCCATGAGAATGATGAGAATTGATATCCACACTGTTTAGAACAAGGTCTTGTAGGTATCAGCACACCTTGTATAGTGTCTACTAGTTCTTTCACTTCGTAAGTCAGAGCTTCCTTGTTTATAAATGAATGATTCTACTTCTTAGCCTCAGTTTTCTCCTCTCAATTATCAAGGCAGTATTTCCTACTATAGGGTTATTGTAAGGTTAAGTGATACAATATGCTTATGGAATTCAGAGTAAGGCTTAACTCACACTGAGCTATTAATTATTTTTTTGTACATTTTTCTTTTTTAAAATTTTGTGTAATTATACATTCTAAGTTTAACATATCATTTAGTTCATGTATTTCTGTGCTTTATATTGGTATCACATTAAAGGGTTTTAGTGAGTCAAGCTGTCTCTTAAGCTTCCCTTGTGCTTCTGAAGGATATGAGAACAGGAAGATATCTGGCAAAGCACATGCCCTGGGAAGCAGGAACTAGGAATAAAGATGGAAGGAATTACCATGACCAAGATATGACCAACTATGTCCATTGATAATCTGCAAACCCGATCACAGAATAGAGATGAGAAAAGATTCATGGAAGCAAGATGTCACAGAAAGGAAGAAACTGAGACCTCAGTTTTTACATATTAAGTAGCAGCATCATAAGGTTCCATATCATNAATAAAAATATTCCTGACTGAAGACCAAGTCTGAGTTGGAATGTTTCATGAAAACCCAAACATGAGATCAAGAAATCAAAAACAACAGAGACAGAGAGAACAGAGCTACAGGGGAGATGAAGAAGTTAGAAGAAATCTAGGGAAGCTGGGATTCCCCTCAATGACTTCAGAGAGGAGTGGTCAAATAGTGAGGGGAGAAGAAAACCCCCTACTTGTGGTTCAGTGTGAAGTCACCTTTGCAAATATTGAAAATGATATATGGTTGATATACCATTGGTGATGGTAGGGTATGGAAACCCAGTTTCATGGTAAAGTCCTCACAGTGCTTTACAGTGACAGCAACATAAGCCCAAGCTCAGATGTCATACTGTGAATAACATTGGCCCTCAGGGAGCTTCCATATATCCAACGTGGAAATGAGAGGTGCAGCACCCTTTGTGTTGTGTGATGATCTCTGCACATCAGTGCAGAATGGGCCAAAAAAGACAAAGCAAGTAAAACACTCATGTGGGCTGTGCCAGCTTTAATAAAAGTTAAGTGTGTATATATATATATTATATTTCCATATATATATATATATATATATGGAAATGTTTTAAATGACAATCACTAGATGGAAATAAGAAACAAAACTCAATGGGAAACTAAGTTTAGTTTAAAAAAAATCAAGTAAGCTACAAAGAAAGAATTTCAGTTGGATTCTTGTGATATTTTTCAAAGTTCAATTTCTACAGGACACAAGTGACCTAAAATTAATTCTATAATAAATTTGGTCACTCCTGTAGTCAGAAGACAAAAAAGTAAGAACTGGCAACAAGATGACATCCAGGTGTGAAGAATTAACCAATAAAACATATTTATTTAAAGTGAAATTATTATTCATCTAAGAAAAACTACTATTTCCATATTGACTAGATTATAGTACTGTTATTTTTCTAATTCAACTATTGTTTTATAGTGCTTTTAGGAACTATAACTACTTTTTCCATCCTATTATTTGGAAACCTTCTATCTAATTTCTTCTAGCTTGTTAATGTACATTATTATAATGACATTATAACTCATTATGTAAATGACAACACAAATAGTGACTGCATTACATTTTTCATCATTTATTATATTGGATACCATTATAATATCAGTCAATAACATCTGCATATCATCTAGATTTATTTCAGAAGAAATATTGTACATATTAGAATTGTCAAAACAAGTATTTACTAATTGCAGCCCAAATATTTTCAAACCAGTTGACACAAACTGATTTGCTCCAACATTATCTGACAGTGTTAACTCACCACACCATGTAATGCATGAGATTATCAGATTTGGACATCACTGATCCTATGAAACTAGAAGTAGTCACAAGACTATTTTTTATTTGCCATTTTTGTAAGACCAGTCATTGTCACATGTTGATAATGGGCTGCATATTTTCTCGTGAATTATTTGGTCCTATTTTCCCTCTAATTATCTAGTAATCTNTGTAAATTAGCCTATAGGACATAATCACCTGATTACCTATTAAGCCCTGACATTTTTCCATGTGGAAGTGAAAAGTCAATACTTCAATGGACATGTACTGATCCTGGACAGAGGATAGNAAATCAAGGTTAATTGGGAGTTACATCTTAGAAAGGGATCATAGTAGGAGATAGAAAGTACCTGGCTTCATGTCTGGCATCCCCATCTCCATAGCTACACTGGGGCTGTGCACTTCATTGTAGTAAATCAGGAGTTCCACATCCCGGTCAAACTTGTGTCCTTCAGCCAAGGAAACCTGAGTAGGGGACCATCAGAGTAGCCATGTTAGAACTGCCACTGGTTGCTCCTGAGATAAGGTCAGGGTTGTGTTTCAGGCTTCTCACATCAGGAACACAATCAGAAGTACAGGAAGGACTGGATAAAAAAGAGTCTACACATTACCTAGAGTAGGGAAGGTAGGTAGTGTGCCTCTCCAAGCATGGCCAGAAAAGCAAGGGAGATGTGAGAAGAATGAGTGATGACCAAGTCAACAATGAAGACAGGGGAGACTGCCAATAGTGTTCTCTTTCTATTCACTATTCACCTGAGCAGAAGTCTTGTCATCTGCAAGGTACTGAACAGGACTCAAGGAGCAGTTGGACTGGACCCTCTCAATTCCATGCTGGGAAGTGATGATGGCAACCATGCTGAGTGTATAGGGCAGGTCTTCCAACGGGACTATGGGAGTCTTTATATTCAAGCAACTGTCTGCTGACCTTTCTACAAAACAGTACATTAACTCTGTTTTCCATGTCAACAATTTCCAGCACAACTATAATTTTGCACATTACCCCAGCCATTCTACCACTGGTTTTCAAAGGCAGTAATTACTTACCAGAGAGCTTGTATCTTGGATTCAAGATTGCTGGGAGTACATAGCGCAGGGCCCCATCTGTTTCCAGAGGCAGTTCTTGCACATACCTCAGGGTAACTGCCACCTTAGACCCAGGCTGGAGGTTCCCCACATTGCAAGAAAAGACATCCCTGGANTAGTCATCCTCTTCCAATAAGTAAGCTTGGTGGCCCTGGGAGAGGGCATCCTCATAGTTCCTATGGGCCTAGAGCAAGAGCAGGATGGGTTGATAGTAAATCACATGAAGTCAAGAAAATACAGACTGGTCAGAGGGAGTCATGGAACTTGTGAACTTCACAATCATTTTGGTAGCTTCTACTTGATTCCCTCTGCCTTATTGCTTTTAGGCAAATAGTAATTAGAAGTGAATGAAAGAAGGAACAGTCAACATCAGCATTTATGAATTGTTTATAAAGATAAAAGTAGAATGCAATTTAAAAGAAAGAGAAAAGAGATAATGTACTCATCCTTCAGACCTGCATCTTCTCCTGCAATTCTGCCACAATTTTCTTCCCATCCACCAAGGCTTCAAAGCTGTAGACAGCAGAGTCATCATCCATGGGGAACACAAAGATTACCTCTAATGGGACTTTCTCCTCATTCTCATAATTTAAGGTTGCAGAGACACCAGTCACAAAGTCATTGATGGACAAGGTTACGGAGATGCTCTTCAGTGGCACTGAGGAAGAAATCAGTGTTTAGGAGATCAACAAACTTTGCTAGAGTGGGATTATATATGAGGAGTTGTGCTGGGTACAAGTACCTCATCATTAAGAGTTGTAAGTTAGGCTTACCTGGCTCCTTGTTACCAGTGATGAGTCCACAGTGATGCTCCATGGTGACTGCCGTTTCTGTGGAAATGACACATCATTAGGAGNTCCATGATAGCTGCAGTAACTGCAGTTTCTGTGCTTCTCTCTTGCAGGAGCAGTTTCAAATTCTTATTGTGTGCATAAGGTACATGGTGAATAGGAGGAGTGATGCTGGTGGTGACAATCCTTGTTAATGCTGCTCAGTTGGAGAGGCTGTAAGTGTCCACTAAACAGGAAATCTCTGAAACACCTTAAAGTAATTCAAACACCATTCCATATTTACACACAGTGTTGAATACTGTCTACAGCGACTTGGATAGGTTCTGTATTTAACTTCAGCATTCTCCATCCAGATTAAGAGGCATTTTCAATATTTTATTTACTTTTATGTTATATGTAGGAGCATCTGCCTACATGTATGTCTGTGCTTCACATGCAGAAATATACTCTTAACATAACATATTATACAAAGCAGAGGCGATAAGAGGATGTTGAATCCACTGGGACTGCATTTACAGATGGTTATGAGCTGCCATTTAGAACCTAGAACTTGCACTTTGGTCCTGCAGAAGAGAAGGCAGAGCTCGTAAAGACTGAGCCACCTCTCCATCCCCTATTCCCAGTTCTTTCCATGAATACCTGTCTGATCCAAATGGCATTCAATATTATATTCCACTTAATCAGTTTTCTTTAGGACTTAGGATTGAAACTACACATTGTTTTGATATTTGTTTTCAAGATAATGGCATGTGACTCACTACTGGTCCACTGCCGACAGCTCTAAATGACCATCTATATCATCTTCTCTGCCCCCAACACCTATCCACTGCAACCAATGCTCAGAGAAAAGAGAGAAATGGCAGAAAGTTTCTAAGAGCCCAAAGTCACAGAGGACTAATGCTAACCACTGTCTCTGTCCATGACAGGGCCATTGTAGTTAAGAACTCAAAGCAGGTGTTGTTACCTGTACAAGACAGGCATCATCAAGCCAGTCAGTATTTCAGCACACATCTGGGAGGGCCACATATGGTACAATCTCTACCTGAGGAGGTTTGTGGTTGATGTCTACTTGAAGTAGGACAGTCATTTTTTCTTTAGGGAATTGGTCCCTGGTAAGTTGTCCGTACTCCAATTGGTGACCCAGCACCTATGTACATATTGGCAGCACTATTGGATTCAATAGGTTAAGAAAAATAAAATGATATTCTTTTGGAATAGGGACCTTTTACTGGTTAGGTCAAGCAGGAAGGTGAGATTCAAGGGGATATAATCCAAATATATTACACACACCTATAAAATTTTCAAGAGATAAATTGAAAATATTATATATTGTAAAAGACATTCTCAAGTATAGAGAATACATGTACAATAATTTCCTTTCCTTTAAAATAGATTCCTAAATATATTTCATGAATTATGGTTTTGTACAAATCTTACATATAATATGAAGACAGAGAGACTGATTTTACCATGTTATAATTTGCATG
The DNA here is from genome assembly GCA_001675575.1 of Neotoma lepida. Classification (NCBI taxonomy): domain Eukaryota; kingdom Metazoa; phylum Chordata; class Mammalia; order Rodentia; family Cricetidae; genus Neotoma; species Neotoma lepida. The sequence continues at coordinate 35,375 of LZPO01117863.1, forward strand.
ATTATTTTATGCTGTGGTCTAGAGATTGGGCTAATCCCAATCATGGTCCCAAATCACCCTGGAAGCTATTCTGGGCCTTTCTAAACCTGATCATTTGCTAACTTGACTCACCCTGCTGTCACTGTGTGACCACAGTGCCCAACACTGTGTGGTTTTCATGGAAATGCACACTAAGGAGCTGAAAAGACACAACTGGGAGCACAAATGATGCTTGTTCGGTCCCCTGGAAGCCCAGTCTTCTCTTTAAGATCTATAGGCTGGAAAACCTCTTGAGGTATCAGCCTCCCATCCCTGGGCAATCACAATCAGGGATTCTGAAGGCTTTGGGGAGCTGTTGCTGGGTCCTTCAGGCTGATCCTCATAGTCATTTAAAGCACCCTCAGAATGGAGCTATAGTTCACTGCAATAGGACTTGTCAGCTTGTGAAAAATCCTGGGTTCCATATCTAACCCTGCCATAATCCCTGCCTAATGCCCAGCCATATCTAATACCAGGCTGAAGGCTGGTGACACCTCCTTAGTCTCCCTGAAAATATCTCCCTGATTGTTAGTGGTGTTTTCTATACAACTTACATCAGTGACAGAAATCTATGAGGAATGGTCTACTTTCTACACCTGCTGTTTTGAGCTATTGGCAAAGTCTCACAGAATTAGAATGGCACAGAGGTAGCAGGTAAGCAAGGAGGAGGAAGATCACAGTCAGCACTGGGGAGGACTTTCCCTGGGGGCAGGTAGAGGACCTGGAGCAGGGGGAGAAGAATTTCTACTGACAGCAGCAGGAAGCTTAGAGCAGGAAACTCACCCAGGAGCAGCACAGCTCCAGGATGGACTGTGTCTGACAGTAGAGATCCCAGGCTTGGAGTGGCCACTGCAGGAGGCTGAGAGAGGAGAGAGACAGACCAGGGTCCCCTACAATGTAACATTGATTTCCAGATTCCAACCTCAAAACAAATTTCCCTCACTGAGTGTTTCGCCCACTCCCCAACCATTCCCTTAGTCAGTCAGTTGTAGCAAGTGTTCAAAGGCCTTAAGGAAAAGACTGGCTCCAGAGGTGACAAAAGTTACAGCCTTAAACTGGATGCAGCTATAGTGCTAACAGTCCTGACAGTCAGTACCAACTCAACTGCAGGCAGAAAGCATGGTGAGTCAGCTGGCCACACCCTCCACTCTCTGCTGTTTACTGCTTCTGGGGGAAGGACAAACTGTGCTTTAAGTCCAGAAAAGTGATGGAAGTGTGGAGTGAATAAAAATAGTTATTTAATCATAGACTCTCTATCAAAGACCTTCAGTGCAAGATATTTACAAAAGGCACAACTTCAACCTCTCAAATGTCTGTGCAAAAGATTTACAGGGTGCAATGGATCAGGGTGAGTAGAGAATGAAAGCTCCATTTCCATAGGACAAACTTACCTAAAACTGAGAAGAAAAAAAAAGCAGCAACAACAAAAACCTGTTTTGTGAAATAGAGAAAGAGTGAGAAGAAGAGGGATTAAGGCAGAGAGAGAGAGAGAGAGAGAGAGAGAGAATGTGAACCTGAAATTAAGATCATTTATGTGCTATCAATCTAGAAAACTTTTCAGGCATCACACAACAGGTTGGGTTTCCACCACCATCCCCCAGACCCCAGGGCTTCCAGCTAAAAGGCACTTACAATTCTTTGTGGTGTTGGCTGGAATAAGAAGCTCTTACCCTTTTCGATGCAGCAGGGAGGATTCTCCCCAGAGAGAGCAGAGCAGAGTCTTCACCCACTTCCTCACCTCTCCTCTGCCTATAGCAGCTGTAAATGAAAGTGAAAGCAGCTACAGTGGAACATCCAGGAAGACCCGCCCCCTTCTAGGGACCAGCTATAAAGTTACAATTGTATGAGGAAGGGAGGGACTGAAAATTCTTAATGAAGCATTGGATTTCTGCTTGTGTCTTGATGGAAGGATAAAAGTGTTTTGTTTAAAATTTAGAGCAATTGATCTTTTTTCCTTCTGCATGCTATACCCAGAGAAACAATTGAGGATAGTCAGGGGGATTTGTTTCCTGAGGTCAAATNCTGCAGCTGTACTATCTAAAATTATTATAAATGCCATACAGCTTCTTAACAATCTTGCTCACCAAGAGCATCCTCTCTGCTATATCTGATTAATAGGACAATTCTAAACATTATATTAGACCATTGGCTTTGGTCTATAGGCTATACCTGGAGACAGGACACACATGTCTGATAACAAATATTTTTTCTTCCTAAACTGTGTGTTCTTGTATATATAAAATTGTGATAGATTTATACTTACCTCCTGGCCTGTATTAAGGTATAATAGATCAAAATGGATATGAAGCTCTCAGATACATATGCAAATACATAGTAAATCCCAGTGTCCTCATAGATTCTCTTTTATAAGTAATGGAAATGTTTCTCACATGTCCAACTGATTGTAAAAGAGAATGAGTCTGCATAGGAATTATTTCCTGTGTTCTCCCTCCACACTGTAACTGATCTCTGTTGGCTGTAGTATCTGGGTGACAAAGTTAGATGCTGTCAAGGCTGGCAGAGCTCTTTCTCTGGTCTGGTAGAATCAAAGCCTAGGACTCAAAGTTGGCTGCAGAGCAGATGTGAAGATTTGCTTAGAAGCCATTGAACTAAATAGCACTTCTAAGATGCTGGCTATCTGTAGGATAATTATACCAAAAAGAACACACAAAAGTATATAAACTTTTACAATTATTAAATCATCAATGAATTTTATGTAAATGTTCATTTGTGTTATGTCTAAATAGAAAGGAAAGTAGACTCCTTTCTTATAAAATATTCAGTAAATTAAATAATTAAGGATTTTATGGAGAAGCATGTGATTTATTCTTTGGCAACATACCTGGTAGTGAAACTGTTTGAATGGGACATAACAGTGCCCTGGATTGATTGATTGATTGATTGATTGATTGATTGATTGATTGATTTTACATTCCCACCATAGTTTCCTCTCCCTCCATTTCTCCCAGATCCTCTCCCAACCCCTACCCCTGTTTTCCCACCCTCCAATCCACTCTTCCTCAGTTTCTGTTTAGGAAAGTACAGGTCTCCCATGAGTATCAACAAAACATGACATATCAAGTTTCAAGAAGACTAAGCACCTCCTTATGTATTAAGGCTGGGAAAGACCACCCTGTATGAGGTGTAGGTTCCCAAAAGCCAATGAAAGAGTCAGAGACAGACCCTGCTCCCACTGTTAGGAATTCCATAAGAGAACCAAGCTAGCCTGTTGTGGAATAATATTTTAAGGTGTTTATGCCCCCAGAATATTATTTTAATTGTATTACATTTGTTTATGTTGCACTTTTAATTATGAAAAGCTGTTTTACCTTGCCTGCCTAAGGCACCTGATTGGTCAAATAAAGAGCTGAACAGGCTGTAGCTGGAAAGAGAAAGGACAGACAGAACTGACAGGCAGAGAGAATAAATAGGAGAAGGAATCTAGGTTGAACAAAGAAGAGAAGAGAGGAGGGAGGAGGAGGAGACAAAGACCCCAGGGAAAAGACAGACAGACAGACATGGAAATGGCAGGAAAGTAATACATACAAAAGGAAAGGAAGGTAAAAAGCCCTGAGGCAAAACATAGATTAATGAGAAACAGGATTTTTTAACTTAGAAAAGCTGGCTAGAAATAAGCTAAGCTAAGGCCAGGCATTCCTAAGTAAGAATAAGTTTCCAGTCTTCATTTGGGAGCTGGCTGTGTCACAGACCAAAAGAAAAAGCCTGCTACACTACAGAACTGTAACATACATGCAGAGAGCCTAGGTCAGTCCTATGCAGGTTTCCTGGTTGTCAGTTCAGTCTCTGTGAGCCTTTATGAGCCCAGGTTAGTTGATTCTGTGAGTTTTATTGTAGTATCCTTGCCCCTTCTGGCTAGTACAATCCTTCCTCCCCCAATTCTGCAGGATTCCCCAGCTCCACCTAATGGTTAACTAGGGCTATTTGCATCAGCATATGTGGAGGGTTATGTTTTGTGCTCAAGCTATATAACATGGGATCTCCTGGGACAAACATGACCATTAATTAACTGGTTCT
>LZPO01117864.1:9382-22456 GCA_001675575.1 Neotoma lepida
CTTTAATTGGTATGTAAAATGAATGGAAAATTTTTCTTAATAAAAAAATTAAAAAAGAAAGGTGGCTGAGTAAGCCATGAGGAGCAAGCCAATAAGCAGCATCCCTCCATGTCCTCTGCATCAGCTCCTGCCTGAAGGTCCCCCCCCATTTTAGTTTCTGCCCTAACTTCCTTTAACAGTGTTATGGAATTGTAAGTCAAATAAACTCTTTTCTCCCCAAGTTCCTTTGGTCATGGTGTTTTACCACAGCAATAGTAACACTGAGTAAGATGGGATGCATACTTGACATGGTTTGGTGATCAAGAATCTGAGACTAGATACCCCATGAACCTAAGTTAAAAAATAAACAGTAGTATTCCTAAAAAAGAAGAAGAAGAAGAAGAAGAAGAAGAAGAAGAAGAAGAAGAAGAAGAAGAAGAAGAAGAAGAAGAAGAAGGAAAAAAGAAATCAATAAAATGACTCCTAATTCATTTTGCTATCCTCACAAATGAGTACTTTGCTTAGCCAGGAGGGACGGAGGACACAGAGAAAACAAGGCCCTCTAAATCAACCATGATGTACATATGAATTAACAGAGTCAGAGGCAGCATGCACAGGGCTTGCAAGGAACTGAACCTGCTGGGATCTTAGAGCTGAATGGAGAAGTGTGCACATGCTCCCTTCCCTAAGTCAGAAGCTATCTCCTGTTGATAACCACTTGAGAAATTAGTTCCCTCCAAGTGAGTCTCATGGGGAAACAAACTACTCTTAATGATAGGCTTCATGTCAAGCAGTAAATGGTCAACAGAAAATAAACTCAATGGCATCTTTGGAGGGTTTTTTTGTCTCATAAATGTCTTGTCAGAGTTTTTTGGGTTTTGGTTTTTAATTTTATTTTCCTTTTTTCATATATATATATTNATATATATATGCAAATTCACTTATTACCCTAGAAGTACTTTACATATTATGGCTCATGTTTTTACAGGATTCCTGAATGTGTGAATAAGCGGGTCTCTGAATCTAAACTTGTTTGTTGTGCCTTTTCTTGGACTCTTTTCCTTCTGTCTTGTTTGATTTTTCATATTCTAATGTGTTAGGTTTTTTTTTCTCTTATTATATTTAATTTTATTTTTTCCCTTAGAAGCCTCTTTATTTTCTAATCAGAAACAAAGAGACTGCATCTGAATGGGAGGAGAGGGGAGGAGGAACTGGAGGAGCAGAAGAGGGGAAAACATAATCAGGATACATTATGTGAGAATAAAAGCTATTTTCAATAAAAGGAGAAAGTAAATAAGTAAATAAATAAATAAACAAATGTGAAAATTTTTTAAAATAGTGTGTTTTTGAATCTCTCCAGTAGGGCATAGACTTGCAATGGTAATCTTTCATATGAACTAGATTGGAATCACTAAGAAACTTTAAAAAAAATTTTAAAACCTCTGAGCATGTCCATCAGGACATTTCCAGAGCAATTTAACTGAAAGATCTACCTTAAATAGCAACACCAACATATTTCCTGGGATCCCAGACTGAACCAAGGGAACAAGGCCATTTTATAATCATCATTCATCCTTCTTTCTGCTTTGACCTATAGACACCTCGTGCTACTGTTAAGCTTTTGTCACTATGGTAGACTGTATTGTCAAACACAAGCCAAAATACTCCTTTCTTTCTTTAAACAGTTGTTGTCAGATATGTTGTCCCAATAGTTAATAAAGTAGCTAACACAGCGAACAGCTGCCATTTCTTCTTAATGTTGTTCTTATTCTCCTGGATTTCTTCTCAACCATTTTATTTCAACTAAAAGGAAGAATCAACCCATTGTCCTGGAAGGCAAATGAACACCTTCTCATCCCAGAGAGCTTACGTTCCACTTTCTCAGAAACATTTATTACTAACTGACTTATCTCACAACTTAATAGCATTGCTTATCATCATCTCATTTTAAAATATAAATAATGCATTTTTATATTCTTCGAATGCTTCATACATTTATACTTGACAGTTTGACGTGTTATGTGTTTTAAATACTGCTCACTGTAAATAAGAGGCTTCTCTGATTAAAGGATAGAACAATACCGATCTATAAGCATAAACATAAGTGTTGGAAGCAATCCAGGTAAATGTGCCCCCACTCCTCCTGTATGCTGAGTTCCTTGATGCTATTCAGGTTGTTCCGTTGAGTGCTGAGAGGACAAATGCTTTGCAGCTGTGGCTTCCTGGAGCATGCTGACCTTTCCTTGACCCTGGGTGCTGAGGCACGTGGCAGGGTCATTCTCAGAGGATATATAAGAAAGCTGCTTCTAGTCCCCCCNAAAAAAAGAGATGCTTGGTGAATAAAGGTCCCGGATGCTTGCAATCTGACAGTGTGTGCTGTGTTCAATCCCGAATCCCTCAGTCCAGATCCAGACTTGTGCCGTGCGGCCGCGGCAATAAGTATTTGAAATGCAGTTTGACAGCATAACCATTTAGTAAAACAGCAACTATATGCTTCCCTCCTGGGGCCTATTTTATCCCAGGCATAAGACTTTAATCAGGTTTACAGCACCATCCTTGACATCCTTCCTATGGAACAGGCCACATATCCAATCAGAAAGTGCTTGGTTACCTGAAAACCATCCAGTCATGACTGTATCAGTGGGCACTGCTTGCCATCAACTCACTATTATAGCATGCAAGTCTGCATAATGTCTTCTGATATGATGTAAGACAGCCAGCAGGAAGACTGAGTCCAGGTAGGTTCAAGATATAGTTCTACATATTTTGCATCTAAGGAGAGTTGTGTCTTTAGTAAGAGGGTCTTACTATCTAATTATGGGAGCCAACTAAGAGCAAGGGATATGGCCTGTATTGTTTGGATGTTTCTGGACCTTCTCTAATCAATCATTTCAGTTTTATTTTTGTATAACAACCACTTTACACACTTTAGCCGCTTAACTATCTCCCCAATCTCAGTAGTCACATTCCATCCATTTGCAGTCATAAAGCAGCAAGAAGGAGGAGCGTTGATCNTAAGATGACTTCCTCCTTTGCTCTTTTCTTTTAATCTGTGTCTCTAGCTGAATGGCTGGTAAAACCTGCAATTAGAAGGTTTCTTCTCTCTTCAGTTACACATTTCTAGAGCTATGCTCAGAGACACACCCAAGGCATGTCTCCTACATGATTCTAAATCTTGTCAAGATAAAAATGAAAATTAACCATCATACAACATAGTCAATAGATTTATTATAATCTTTTCCAAATACCTGTGGCATTGTTAACCAAGATATAAAAATATGAGATTTTGATGGAATTACATAAGAAATAGCCAAATTGTTATTAAGCTATCTGATTTTAAAATGTACTTCAAATATTTGGCAATCAAAATGGAAAGGGATCAACATAAAAACGGGCATGAAGATGAATAGAAACTTGTAATCATTCATGTCAACCTATCTACCTAAAATCAACTGATTTTCAACAGACGTGAGAGACATACTAATGAGAAATAACATTCATTTTCATAATTTTTGCTGGGTAAATGATATTTAAATGCAGAAGGAGGAAGCTAGACCTCTGTTTTCATTGATTAAAAAGCTCTCAATGCAGTAGATATTTAAATGTTCAATTTTAAACTATGAACTTACTAGAAGGAAACAGAGAAGAATAATTCAGGCTCTTGTGATACAGAAGACCTTTTCTTNGGACAAGACCTCTAAAGAAAGTGACGAAAGCAGACACAGACAGATGGGATTAAATCAAGCTTCTGTACAATAAAGAAAAACAGTACCAGAATGAAGACATAACCTACTACAGGAAGGAAGGTGATTATAAACTGTAAATTTAAAAGGGGTTGATACCCAGAGGGTGTAAGGAACATAACACACACACACACACACACACACACTCACACACAAATAGGAAGACAAGTAACCCTATTAAATAAGTTTAATAGACCAAAATCAACACTTAAAAAAAAACTGTAATAGAAGATATAAGAAAAAAATTCAGTATCACTATTATCAAGAAAATGAAATAAAAACTACATATTATAGTGTTCAACATCATCAAAATAGCTATTTTGCCAGGTGGTGGTGGCACATGTCTTTAATATCAGCATTCAGGAGGCACAGCCAGGCAAATCTATGTGAGTTCAAGGCCAGCCTGGTCTACCAAGTGAGTTNTAGGACAGGCTCCAAAGCTACACAGAGAAACCCTGTCTCAAAACACCAAAAACCAAAGAAAGAAAAGCTATTTTAAGACAAAAAAAACCCTCAAAAATTCAAAAGCTCTTGTGAGAACATGTGAAAATTGAATCTTTATTTAATATTGGCAAGGGTTTAAATTTGCATGTTCATTATGAAAAACAGTATACAACTTCCTCAGAGCATAACAATAAATTTACCCAGAGATCCATGAATCCTACTGACTAGTATATATCCAAAGAAAATGAAATTGTTTTGTCAAAGATATATATATCCACCTTTTCATGTTTAGTACCCCTGTCACCAGGATTATTAATTATTAATACAAACAACTTAAGTACTCATCAACTGACTGAAGAATGAATAAGGAAAATGTGTTGCTTTTAGACACATTAGAAAACTATTTAGCCTTAAAAAAGAAAACATGAATTGATTTGGAGATCAATATATAAAAGAAAACNAGCTAGACACAGAAAGATGAGTACCACCTGATGTCACTCATAACACAGTTATTTTCTTAAAAGTTGAGAATAATGGTTATAGGAGGCTGAGGGAGTTAATAGGAGGGAGAGTTGGGAAGAATATGACGAATGAGCACTGNGTTATAGTTAGATCGACTAAGAATCTGTGGTGTGGAATTGAAGAGTGAAAAGGCTATGAATAATGATATTGTAGAATAAATGTTTAAAAAAATTTGGAGAATTTGGAATATTTTGCCATAAAGAAATGATGAATACTTCAGAATAGATATGTTTACCCACATTAAAGTTTAAGATGTACATATGTATTCAAAAATCACATGGCATACCATGAATACACATAAATTTTTATGGTTTGTGTATTATAAATTTAATTTCAATTTTTGATAAGCAAAAAAGAAATGAATATTTACACTATAAATTAAGGGACAAATGTTTAGCAAAACAGATACCTCTAATCCTATTTAAATATTACCCAATGTATCAATGCATTCAAATACATAGTACCCATAATATGTCAAATATTTAATTTATTGAATCATATAGCCATAAAATTTATTTGAAAACCCAACCTTAGCAAAGCATTACCAGATATGAAAAGGTTGTGCCTTGGGAAATATGGTTGTCCATATTGTGACATTTAATCCTGTAAATCCTCATGATTTTCTCTAGGCTAACATGTCGATCTTACAGGCATTGTCAATAATCACTGGAATGTTAGCACTGCCCAATGTGGCTAAGGAGAAGAGATGAACACAGCTTTGAGGAAGATCTGAAGAAGAGATCTCTCCCTTCATTGTATCCTGGAATCCCAGAGTGTTTTCCTATTTGATCTTTGAAGGAAAGTAGATCTCATTTCAAGCCTAGTCTTTTCATGTACCAGCTTTGTGGCCTTGGGCACAAAATTTCAAACTTCTCTGTGCCACCAATTATTTATAAGCAAAGTACAATAATCATGTGATTCAAAGTAATTCTTTAGCAATTTTCCTCAGATGGCTGTTTGTATTTTATAGTTTTTGTTTTGTTGTGATTTGATGTTTGTTTGATTTTTTGTTTTTGTTTTGTTTATTTGTTTTTCATTTTAAGATTTAGATTGAATCTGTGTACAAATTTAGAAGCATGGGGCAAGCCATCTAACTTACAAAGAAAAACAACTCATTTATCCTTATAGACAATGGATAGATCAAAATGCTAACACTCAGCCACAGACATCGTTGATATGATGACAACATGGACAAAAATAAAAGGACTGTGGCATTATCAGTTTTAACCAGGACTATTCAGATAAAAATAGTGAAGTCAGATGCTGGTAACAACTGGGAACTAATCAGGTTATGGCAGTTTGGAAACATTTGAGAAAGATATGTTTAATATACTTCTGTTGTATATATTTTAAGGATTCACTTTAGGGGTCTTAAATGTGATGATGAATTTTGAACAAGAGTTGACATAAACTAATACATCAAGGATAGCATTATACTATATGTCCTTGTAATGACCACAGAGGACAAAGAAGTGAATAGTTCACTCAAGTACATTTTCATGTTTATGCTGCCTCAGTTATAGGTCAAGATGAATTCCATCCAAGCAAATTGTTTGCTGAAATTCAAGTCATATTGGACAACTAGCTTAATTTTAAAAACATCTCCGTTACAGAGCTATTAGAATTGACACTATAGTTGAGGGAATGATTTAATCCTAAAGGGAAAAGAGAATGTGTAAGCTTGGATGCATTTATTTGCCTCAACAAGGCAAACACACACACACACACACACACACACACACACACACACACACACACTACAGTAAATAACTATGGCTTCATTGGTGATTGCCTGAAAGGCTGAGGTGAGAATAATTCTAAGCCTGTATTTGCATGCAATGAATTAGTGCTGTGATGAGCTAATGGTATCTGATCTGAGTGTGAAAAGATAAGTGTATGTGTCAGGGTTTTCTATCATTGCTTTTGACACATACTGAACAATTACCATATTCTTGACTATCAGAACAAAAGGGTGGAGGGCAGAAAGGAAACATATTTAACCAACTCCTCCCTCAGGATTCACTATTATTCTGTTATATTCAGGGTTCTCCAAAGACCAGAAGAAAAGACAAATGAAAGAATCTTCAGGGTTGCCTTTTGAACTGCTTTAAACCATGAATAGCCTCAGGGCCGTGAATGAATTAAACAGTGAATATCATTCAAAAGTCATAGACTTGATTCATTCTATCAACATGTACTCTTAGCAATGATCAAAAGACTAAACAGTGATTGGTAATATGGAAGAAAGAAAGGCAATGTTAGGACATAGATATGAGTCAGCTGCTATTATAAAATAAAACTTAAAGATATTACTTTAACCCAGTTTAGGACACATGAGACAGATACCTGGAATAGGAAAAAAACAGGTAAGTGGTAGGGAGCTGAAATAGACACACTTGCTTGATTTTCCTTTTTTTGTTGAAGTCTGCTTACCTTATTGTATACCTAAATTCCCTGTCTAAGATTACTTAGGAGTGAGATGGTTAAGAATATCATAGTTCATAGATGCTTTAGAGGTTAGGAGCTCTTACTGCTCTTGAAGAGGAATGAAGTCATAACTACCTGTAACTTTCATTTCAGAAAAGTGCCCTTTTCTGGCCTCTGAGGACACTGGCACTCACTTGAACATTCTCTTTCTCTCTCTCTCTCTCTCTCTCCCTCTCTCCCTCTCTTTCTCTTGCTCTCTCTCACTCTCTCTTTCTCTTTCTCTCTCTCTCACACACACATGAACAAATATTTAAAGTAAATCTTTAAAAAATTTAAGAATATCTTAATCCAATTAAAGTAATGCCATTTTAGTATATTTTTACTTAAAATATAATTATATCCCTTTGTTCAATCTCTCACATGTTCTTCCTACCTACCAAATTGTAATATACGTGTGTGTGTGTGTGTGTGTGTGTGTGTGTGGTGTGTATATGTGTGCGTGTATGTATGTATATATACTAAAGAGAGAGATACACAAATATATAAATACAACCTGTTCAGTACACTTTTGTTGTTTAGGTTTGTATGACTTTAGGACCTACAATTTATACTGGATAACCAGTTAGGGGTTCATCTTTGGGAGAGGTTAATTCTCCCTCTATCAGCAGTCAGTAGTTCTCTCTCTCTCTCTTTTTTTTTTTTGTCAACGGGTGGGAACCTGTGAGATTTTCTCTCTTCTAACTCAGGGAATATTATGAAGAAAGGACTGAAAGGTTTCATGAGCCAGAGGATCAGGAAGTGGCTGTGAGACTGTATCTCCTAGAAATAGCTGCTTAAACAAGACACGAATAAGAACATCAAAAGAGACAAAATTTTTGTGTGTTCCACAACATTTACTTCTCTTTATGATCATCACTGTGAAGTTTTTCTTTATTTCTTGGGAATGAAATTAAAATGACTCGGTGTCTAAATCACTATCCTCCCCTTCCTCAGTCCCCTCTTCTTCAACAGTACTAGGCTCTTAGAACCACTTGATTCTCAGAAAAGGAAACTGCATCTCAGGAGCCCAGGCAGCATCAGCCTTGAAGGCCCTAGAACCATTGGGTGAAACGGGAGATGCTACAACAAATATTTTAATTTTATGATTAATTTGTTTGGGCTGGTATTTGGATGTCTTCCTCAACCTTTGTCTATGTTTTATATTGTTCTTTTTCTTTTTAATTGAAAATGTTTTTTTTTTCATACAGAATATTCTGATCATGGTTTCCCCTCCATGTCTTCTTCCAGATCCTGCCCACCCCACCCCTCCAACTCCATGCCTTATTTTTGTTTCTCTCTCTTTATAAAACAAATAAGAAAATAAAAGCAGACAAACCAGAATAAAACAAAGCAAACATACACAGATAAAGCAAAAAGCACAAGAAACACACACACACAACCATAAAAACATAAAATTGGAAATCGTAACAGATAAACAAAGGGTAAGTAAGGAAAAAAAACACCCAGATAAATCATTATTACACAAAATATCTCCAAAAATACTATTAAGTTCATTTCAAGTTGGTCATCTACCGCTTGGGATTCGGTCTCCCGTAAGTGTGGTTTATATATCTGCAAGGATTAAAAACCAAGTAACAGCTAAAGGCAGACTCATTAAAATAACACCTGACTTCTCAATTAATATTCTAAAAGCCAGAAGGGCATGGATGGATGGTCTACAAACTCTAAGAGACCACAAATGCCAGCCCAGCTTACTATATCTAGCAAAATAATCAATTACAATAGACGGAGAAAGAAAAACATCCCACAATAAAACTGAATTTAAGTAGTATCTATGTTCAGTTGGAAGCTTTACCTCAGCCTCATCCCACACACACTCCAAGCAAAACCTCCATCAAGCAGCGGCTCCTCCCCAGGAGCTGTTCAAGACGGTGCCTACAGGGTATTTAAACTGCCTTCAAGAGAGCAGCCACATGATTTTTTCTGTCTCCTCTCAGGTCTCATCTCCGGGGGAAAGCTCACCCCAGAACGTTTTGCCCAATATACCTGNTCATTTACTTTTAATTATGCTTTATTTGGCTTACTGCATCAGTGGAAAGACTTAATATCTGGGTATGGAAATCTTTCAAGCCATAAACAAATCAAGCTCTACAGAAGGCACTAGAAGGAAAACTTCAACCTGAAGAGGTTAACCACACCCAAGAAAATATAAGAAATAAATAATCCCAGGGTAGTAAGTAAAAAAGAAGGGGAAAAATACACACCATTAACAACAAAATATAGAAATCAATTGACATTGTTCATTGATAACACTCAAAATAAATGGTCTTAGTCCACCCTCCGAAGCCATCACCTCATCCCCCCCCAAAAAAAAAGACACTGAATAGAAGATTGGGTTAGAAAACAAAATCTACTTTTGTGCTATACAAGTATGGAAAAAGATATTCCAAGAAAACGACGCAAGAAACAAGGAAGTGTAGATGTTTTAATATCTGAAAAGGAAACATCAAGCCAATAATAACCAGAAGAGATAGGGAAGGACACTACATACTCATCAAAAGAAAAATTCACCAAGAACACATTGCAGTTCTTAAAATCTATGCACCAAACACAAAGACATCCTAGTTCAGAAAAGAAACACTACTACAGCTAAAATCCATTTTATGCTTTTGAGAGGGTCTTGCACTGAACATGGAGATCACCATTTCTAGGTGACAGGCTGCTCAGTCATCTTAGGGATCTGCCTGTCCCTTCTGCACGCACTCCCCCAGAGCTGTAGTTATAGGCACACCCTGCCACATGAGCTTTTACAGAGGTTCTGGTTCTCTAAACTTGACAAGAATTTTACCCACTAAACTCTTTCCCCAGCTTGACAACTGTTTTTTGCTTTGCTTTTGTTTCTTACTTTTAATTCTTATGGATCCAAGTAACATTGGTATTTTGAAATCACTCCATTATCTAACTTTGGTTTCCTGATAAGAAAATGGTGTCAGTTTGAACACAATAATAAACTCNGAGTCACCAATAATGCATAGACATCACATTAAGGAAAGAAATCAAAGCACTTCCCCTTGCTGTCATTTAACCAAGAATGAGACCAGATTTAAATTCTCTGCTTCATTCTCCCTATGTCTCCTCTCCTCTCTGACTGGTGTATGAGTCTGAATCTGTGTCTGCCTGAAAGCTAGCTGTCTTGTTAATCGGTCCCTGTGTCTGTGTCTGTCTAGGTTTGTCTGTGTGTGACTGTCTCTAACAAAGGGTATTTCTCTCTCNGTATTGAACAGCAAAGAAAGCACTACATTGGGGAAGGAAGGAAGGCTACTTTGCAGAAATCTTTAACGGAGTTTTAAAAGGGATTGAGTCAGTGACTCCAACTGTCCCTAGCTGACCAAGATGACAAAAAGTACTATAAACACCTTTGATTATCAACCAATATCCATATGTCCTGTTCAATTTTTAAGGTGGTGGATATTGTTTTATAAGACTGCTTCCAGTTTGCTTTTTTTTTTCAGCAAATGATTATTATAACACACATGCATTTTCTGGATGGGGAGTTTAGAAGAGTACATAATTTAAGATTGTAGCAATGTATTGGATTAGGTTACAAAAACTAATTACTAATTAATTACTAATTAAATGAGAAATCCAAGGCAAGTAAGTTTGGTTGTTACAATGTTATTTTAAAGAAAGGTTAAATAACAGACTGAGTACACAGCAGGNTAGCAGATGTAAGTCTTAAGTGACCTAAAGGTGTATTATTAANACTGGCTGTGAGGTCTAGCAAAAGTNCCATTCTCTTAGAACGTTTAGGAGATATTTTAATCATAGAACAGAGCCACAAAGAAGGGCTCCCTGACAGTTTAAATTCCTAGNATACTTTTCCAATCAGAGAAGTCTCCCGAAAAGACAAAGGTACTCTACTGTGCAAACAGACAAGGACTGAATATCTAAAATTGAATTCTCTTCTTTATTCTCAAATGGAGACCCAGTATGGATTTGTCCAGTTATGAAAATCATCTTGATGAGTGGCTTTCACTCAAGATATCTGTGATTCTTAACCTGGATTGTTCATAATAATGGTCTCTCTCTCTCTCTCTCTCTCTTTCTCTCTCTCTCTCTCTCTGTGTGTGTGTGTGTATAAATTATCCTCCATTTTCATGGTATAAAATTGTATTTATATATAGTATCCTCCATTTTCATCTGCTATGGATTTTTAAGTGCAACTACTTGTAATACAAGTTCATGCAGGGTACTTCTCTTTTCTTTACATTATGTCTTTGTTACTATACTTGGCTAGCCTGCAAAATTCTATATATTTTCTAGACAATTGTATGATCAAACATAGATATCACTAATTAAAAGTCTAACCAAAGACAGACGATCTTTATATGGCGTCTGTGCTGTGATTTTCTCTTAGCTAGAAAAACTCATGTGTCTTTATTAGCCCTGATAATAACAATTACAGATCAATTTCACAATTGAAGACAAGAGCTGAATGGGCTGAATATTAAAGAGATGCATCCTTAGACAAATATTTAGAGAGATGTTTTCCCTGTAGATATACTAACTAAAGTTAATGTTGCCATTGTAATTTGGGAGTTAATGCCTTTTTAATAGCTGACACTTCCATTTCTCTTTCAAAATGATTGTCAGAATGAAGCTCATAATACAAAATGTCTGGAAATAAAGTCCATTTTCCATGGCCTCCAATGAATTATGAAAGAAATATTTCTTTTTCCTTGTGCCCAGATATCAAAAAAGAGATTAGTGCAAAATGAATTATAAAGAACCCACACTCTTCCGACAATCATGTCTCCATTCTGGCGAATATAGGAAATGCACTTTTATCTCTCCACTGAGATGTTTTTACCAGAATGAAAAATCCAATGAAATGTTTCCTTATTGGGTCTATTATTCATCCTTTCTGCTTTCCCTACCCAAAAGTGCAGAGCAAAGATCCTGAGTCTGTTTAGCATCACAAGACCTGTCAATCACCTCCCCATCCACAGTCAAGGGGCCTCAGTTACTCAAGGTTGACACACTCATAATGCAGTCCAGAATGGGCTTTCNCTGATACGTAATTTAGTATTCTTCCACAATAGCACACAATGAGAGAGTCGTAAAGTTTCAAGTATCTATGGAATATGAATTCATTCTTCATTTACTATTTTANTATATTTTGGCAAGCAGTGCCCATGAAGAAAAACACGGCAGATCACAATTTTCATAGAGTATTTTATAAGTAGTTGCTAGGTTGTGACACTGAGCATTTGACTTGGCACTGCCTTTCTTCTTTGACTGAAAGATTTGGAACATAAATGCCAAATATATATATATATATATATATATATATATGTATATATATACATATATTTTTTTTCCTGGAAATTCTGGCCCTGCCTCCAAAGATGCAAATAGTGAGGTTCAGAATAGTCTTACTGTTTATGTGCTTTTTGGTATTAATCAATGGAAATTTCCTTTTTATATTGTTTCTTTAGTTCTGGTATTGCTGTTTAGAAAAATGGATGTATGGAAGCAAAGATATATTACTTCCANTGTTTTATTGTTTCTTTATCTGGTAAACACTAATGGTTTTCTTATCTCTCTTATAAGCTTAAATTTCAACTATAAAACCATAAGGAGTCACCGTGCTTCCCATAATAAAGCTGTAGTTAAAGAAGGATGGCTTATGAGTTCTTCAAAATTCTGGAAAGACCGAAGGAGTCTAGAAATGAATTTGCCTCTGAGATGGTTTGAATGCATAGCTATATGAAAAAAAAAACTAATGGATCAATATGTTACTGCTTACATACAAAGACTCAAATTCTCCAACAATGACTGTTGGTAATTAATGGTTGTATGAAAGAGTATCATTTTCTTCAGTGGTATAGCAACAGATAAACTACTCTTACTCCAGTAAATATACTTTCCTTCATATAAAGCAAAAGTCAAGAAGATC
>LZPO01117865.1:2878-16636 GCA_001675575.1 Neotoma lepida
CCCTCTCTTTAACAGGATTCTCTGAGCTCAGCCCAGTGCTTGACTGCAGATCTCTGCATCTGTCTCCATCAATCACTGGATGAAGGGTCTCTGATGACAACTGGGGTAGGTACTAAACTGATTACAAAAAAGGGCCAGTTCAGCTACCAATTCACTATTGCTAGAAGTCTTAGCTGGGATTGTCCTTGTAGATTCATTGGAGTTTGCTTTGTACAGGTTTCTACCTGAATTCAAAATGTCCCTCATCAAATCATCTCTTTCTTTACACTCTGCCTCCANATCCTCCACTGCTGGTGACCCTGTCAGAGCAACAGCAGATGGTAATTGACTTCAGGGGATGGGCCCACCAGGAAACAAATCCCTGATGGGTAAATCTNAGACCCCAAGACTNCAGACCCCAGAGTGTCTTTTGTTTCTGCTGTGCCTTCACATGTTTGCTGCTGCCATCTTTCTCTGGTATCTGGCATGGAGTGAATGGGTGTGGGGAGACTCCCCCACTGCCTGTAATATAGTATGTTTGGCTCATGNAAATATCCCATTCTACTGGGAATTTTTACCTGTGGATTATTACGATGATGATTTCTTTTCAAACGGTACTGTCTAATTGATAATAATAATGTTAGTTTAAATAGAGTTTTGATGATTAAAAATAATTACAAGGAAATGTCACACAGCTAGAACACATGAGTTTCTATTGAGGAGCCACATAAATTGTGGCTTAGGTTAATGACTAAGAAAACCAGTTGAGTCCCAGTAGCCCAGCTTGCTTAAATTCTTTTCATTTTAATGTTGGGAGAAGTATTCACAGGTTTCAGAGTGCATATGGCTGAAACAGAGCTTTGAAAATAACTTAAAGTTAGACTAAGACTTTTTGTCAAATAGCTTTGAGGTGAAAAACCCAAGAAGACGTTCTAAAGTTTTAGAAAGGGACATAGTTGAATGAGAAACTCTTTAAGGTCAGGGAACAAATACAAAGCAGCCCAATTATCATTAGCTGACATACTTTCCTTAAAAGGGTTAGATGGTGACCAAAGATTATGATTAATTCCTTATACTCATTTTTGCCCTCTATCTCCTGATTTAAAAAAAAAAAACTATTGATGAGTAGATATGCATCCTAAAGACTTAAAGTAGAGCTGACTGATTGTTTTTCATGTATAAAAGTTTAGGTAAGTGGTTCCTTTAATATTCCTTATAAAATTATCATTCAAGATAACTAATAAAGTGATTGGTCCTTTTTTTGTAACTGCAGAAAACAGCNTGCCAATAAAAGAATAGCTTGCTTGCCTACACTGTTAATCTATAACAAGTTACTTGGGTATGGATGTATATGGGTTCTTGGGATAATTTGTTTTTTACCTGTAATACATAAAATGTTTAATCAAGTAAAGGATATGGAAAACATGCTGTATTCATTGTAATCATTCACTTGAAAAATATAATGTAACTACATTATTTTTATATTGCATGAAAGATTTTGCTGGGGTATATAAGCTGTGAGGAAAAAATATAGTTAGGAGGAGTTAGAAGGAAAACATCAAGAATAGAGAAAGAGTTAGAAGGAAAACACCAAGAATGAGTGAGGAAAATCACCAGGAAAATAAAGAACAGAGAATACAGAAGAAGAATAAAGAAGGAAACCATCAAGAGAGAGTGTGAGTGTCTTTTTCTCTTACCCTCTCAGATAAAATAAAAANTCCTAGTATGCAGACCCCANGGTTTCCCTTCCAGCCCTGCCCTGCTGGAGGCTGGCCCCCTAGGCAGTGTAACCCCCAACAACCTAATCCTTCATGTTCCTATCCCCACCCAGCCACCAGTCTATATAGGAGATCTCTTCTATTTCCCCTTCCCAGGGAAATCCATGAGNCCCTCTCCCTCTTTGAGCCCTCCTTGTTAGGTAACAAGGAGGGCTCGGAGGAGGCTAGGTAGCCTCTCTGGGACTGTGGATTGTAGCATGTTTATCCTTTACTTTACAGCTAATACCCACTTATGAGTGAGCACATACCATGTTTGTTTTCTGGGTCTGGGTTACCTCATTCAGGATGAGTTTTTTCTAGTTCCATCCATTTGCCTTCAGATTTCCTGATGTCATTGTTTTTAACTGCTAAGTAGTGCTCCATTGTGTAAATGTACCACATTTTCTTTTGCCATTCTTAGGTTGAGGAGCATCTAAGTTGTTTCCAGGTTCTGGCTGTTACAANTAATGATGCTATGAACATAGTTGAGCAAGAGTCTTTGTGGGATGATTGAGCACACTTTGGGTATATTCCCAAGACTGGAATAGCTNGNTCTTGAGGTAGACTGATTACNAGTTTTCTGAGAAACCTCCANTTGATTTCCAAAGTGGCTGTACAAGTTTTCACTCCCNCCAGCAGTGGAGTGTTTCCCTTGCCCCACATCCTCTCCAGCATAAGTTGTAATTGATGCTTTTCATCTTAGTCATTCTGACTGGTATAAGATTGGGTCTCAGTTCTGTTTTGATTTGNATTTCCCTNATAGCTAAGGATGTTGANCAATTCTTTAAGGGNCTCTTGGACATTTGAGATTCTTCTGANGAGAATTCTCTGTTTAGATCTCTACCTCAATTTTTAATTGGATTATTTGCTATTTTGNTGTCTAGTTACTTGAATTCTTTATATATTTTGGGNATTAGNCCTCTGTCAGATGTGGCATTGGTNAAGATCTTTNCCCATTCTGTAGGNTGCAGCTTTGTCTCATTGACGATGTCCTTTGCCTTATAGAAGCTCAATTTCCCTCATGAACGTTGATGTAAAAATACTCAATAAAATACTCACAAACCAAATCCAGAACACATCAAAAAGATCATTCACCAAGATCAAGTGGGCTTTATCCCAGAGATACAGGGATGGTTCAACATATGAAAATCTATCAGTATAATCTAACATATAAACAAACAGAAAGAAAAAAGTCACATGATCATCTCATTAGATACTGAAAAAGCCTTTGACAAAATTCAATACTCCTTCATAATAAAGGTCTCGGAGAGATCAGGGATACACAGAACATACCGAAACATAATAAAAGCAATTTACAGCAAGCCAACAGCCACCATCAAATTAATTGAAGAGAATTCAAAACAATTCCACTAAAATCAGGAACAAATCAAAGCTTCCCACTCTCTCCATGTCTCTTCAATATAATATTTGAATTTTTAGCTAGAGCAATGAGACAACAAGAGGAGATCAAGGGGATACAAACTGGGAAGGAGGAAGTCAAAGTATCATTATTTGCAAATGCTATGATAGTATACATAAGTGACCCCAAAAATTCTACCAGAAAACTCCTACAGCTGATAAACACCTTCAGTGAAGTGGTTGGATACAAGATTAACTCAAAAAATCAGTGGCCCTCCTATATACAAAAGATAAATGGGCTGAGAAAAAAAATCAGGAAAATACNCTTCAAAATAGCCAGAGATAATATAAAATATCTGGTGGTAACTCTAGCCTAACAAGTGAATAACCTATACAACAAGAACTTCAAGTCTTTGAAGGAAGACATTGAAGAAGATATCAGAAGATGAAAAGATTTACCATGCTCATGGATCATTAGGATTAACATAATAAAAGTGGCAATCTTACCAAAAGAAATCAACAGATTAAATGCAATTGTCATCAAAATCCCAACACAATTCTTCACAGACCTTGAAAGAACAACACTCAACTTCACAAGGAAAAACAAAACACCCAGGATAGCTAAAACAATCCTGTACAATAAAGGAATTTCTGGAGGTATCACCATCCCTGATTTCAAGCTCTACAATCAAGGTATAGTAATAAAAACAGCATGGGATTGGCATAAAAACTGACAGATGGATCAATGGAATTGAATTGAAGACCCTGACGTAAGTCCACAAATCTATGAACACCTGATTTTGACAAAGAAGCCAAAATTATACAACGGAAAAAAGAAAGCATTTTCAACAAATGACGCTGCCATAACTGGATGTTGGCATGTAGAAGAATGCAAATATATCCTTAGCTATCACCCTGCACAAAACTCAAGTCCAAGTGAGTCAAAGACCTCAATATAANTCCAGTTACACTGTACCTGATAGAAAAGAAAGTGGGAAAGAGCCTTGAATGCATTGGCACAGGAGACTACTTCCTGAATAGAACACCAGTAGCACAGACACTGAAATCAACAATTAATAAATGAGATCTCNTGAAAGTGCAAAGATTCATTATTCTTACTTGAAGTAAATGTTCAGAAAATACTTGTTGAATAAATAAGCAGTGGAGCTTTTTTGTTTATTCTCTGAGAATTTTACAAAATATTTATTGGTCACATTTATTTTCTCCTAATTATCTAGAACTTCCACCTTCCTGCCCACCCAACTATGGTGATATTTTATTCGTGTCCCCCAATAAAATTTATCTGAGGATCAGAGGTAAAAGGTCAGCCACTACAAGTAGAAACAGAAGTAAACAACGATAGCACACANCTTTAATCTTATAACCTGGGAGGTAGGGATCTGTTTGGATCTCTGTGAGTTCAAGGCCACACTGGGAACAGAGACAGACGTAGTGGCACATGACTTAATTCCAACACTAGTTAACCATGAAGATCTGCAGGTCTGGACAGACAAGAAGTGACAGAGCTGGGCAGGAAGAGGAAGTGATATAGCTGGACAGAGAGAGCAAATCAGATGGCAGAACAGAAAGGCATATAGGCATGGGTATACAGGAAGTAGGGCTTTCTTTGGAAGCTGCGGAGGTGGTGAGGTGAGGTTAGCATGTGGCTGTTCCTATTCCTCTGATATCTGTCAGGTTTTCACCCCTATACCTGGCTCCTAGTTTTTATTTAATAAGACTGTTTAGAAATTCATCTACACCCAACTTTATGTTCTTCCTCTTTAAAAAAATAAGCATTTGACCAAAGTGTGCCAATATACCCAACATCACTCCTTTGAAGAAAATTGACTCTCCCTCTCCCAGCAGCAATCAAATGCCAACAGCTCCTTGGCTAGAGACTGGACTTCCTGCTTCCTCCCCTCCTCCATATTGGGGTTTTGTNTGGCTTGAGCTTGTGCAGTTCTTGTGCATGCTGACACAGTCACCAGGAGTTCTTATGTGCATCTGCCCCATTGTGCCCTGAAAATGCTCTTTCTTTGATGCCATCTCTCTCTGCTGCCTCTTATAATTTTTTCCACCCAGTCTTAAAAAAGATCTTTGAGGTGTGAGGGGAAGAGAGTGTGTTAGACATCCCATTTAGGGCCAAGCATTCCAAAGTCTCTCGGTCTCCACCAGCTGAAAGGTCTCTGTGTTACCTGCAGTCTGCCTCAAGAAGCTCTTCTGATGAGGCTTGAGAGATGCCCTGAGTGGTGTTTTTAAAATCACTTTAAAATGTGTAAGTTTTAAAAATTGGTGCAAAATCCCTGTTATAGCTAATGTTTTTGTGTACATCAACAAGTCATAAACCACATTTTGGATGGCCTGTACTAGGATATCTTTTTCTCTAAAATAAGTATGATTTTTCATCCTCCCATCCAGAGTATGTCTCTAATTTCCCCTCACATCTGAGCAGTGTTTACTGATGGTACCTCCCTCCCTCTCTGGGTACTTTGCCTGATTGCTTCATCGACCTTATGACTAAGAATTCCTTAATCTTATCTAACTTAAGCTTCTCTCTTCAGGTTTGGGGCCATTACTTCTTGTTTTACCATCTTTAACTATCCTGAGTGATTCACGCCCTCAGGAATTTTAGCTATCCATAAATATAAAATGAAAAAGGCATATCTCATTGCCTGACAGTTTGTGAAAATTGAGACAACTCTATTTTAAAGATAGCAGGACTCTAGGGCATGTGGAGAGAGCTGAGGTAGAGGAAAAGCTTGTTTTGGTGACAAGAGGCAAGGTCACTAATATTTTATGTGCACAGCTCCCTGAAGCTACTGTTCCCTTACCAAAACAATAATGTTTTAATTTGTGTTCTTGGCTTTTATGTCATGTATTGTCCTCCCTTCATGCTTTGAACTCTATCCATAGGCATTCATTTTTCTCTAAATATTGATAGTAAATTTTATATAAAAAATCCCAAGTAAGGGCAGAATTTCTTGTAAATTGTCAAATTGTTATGCTTTTGTAACCATTTCATTCTTATTTTCTCTTTGTTTTCAAATAACTGTGTTTGTTTTGCTTTGAGGCTATCATAACTTCAAGCAGCCACATTATGTGGAACAAATGATCCACTGGAAAATGTATTAGCTAGGAGGTATGGTAGCTATCTCATGAGTACCTGTGGGTGATGTGCTCCAATGAAGTCCCGAATATGAAAGCTTATGAATATGAAGCATATGTTATATGCACTGAAAACAATATAATTATATTTTCTAGTACAAGATATTTGTGCCTGGAAGTTTGTATTTTAAACAATCTAGCCCTTCACCCCCTCTTCTAATCATTTTATTATTAGTATTTAGAGAAGTGGCCATACATACAGTCTACATACATACAGTACATACATACATACATACATACAGTGGCCATACATACAGTATTTGTATCAGCTACAAAAATGATGTAAAGCCACCTGTAACATCAAGCACCTTTCTCACTTGCATGGACCAACTTCTAAATTATCAGATCTGTGGTAGTTTGAAGGATAATAACCCATACAATAATTTTTTTTAAATTCTTCATCCCAACTGGTGGACTGTTTGATAAGAGTTACGAGATATGGCATTGTTGGAAGAGTGTGTCACTGTGGCTGGACTTTGAGTTTTCTGAAGCTCAAGGCAGGCTCTCGTGTTCTCTTTCTGCCTCTTGCCTGTCAAACACGATGTAAGCACTCAGCTACTGCCCTAGCATAATGCCTACCTACCTGGTGCCACACTTCCTGCCACAAAACCTTCTGAACTATAAGCAAGCCCTGAATTAAATGCTTTCATTTCTAAGTTGCCNTGGTCATGGTGTCTCTCCACATCAGCAGCAAACTTAAATAAGACATGATCTGAGTGCTACAGATCTTAGTGCCTCTTCTAAGAAATAGATAATACATCCTAGAAAAGGTAGTCCATGTCAGATGTCAGAAAGGAATTACAAATTGATTGATGCAATAATGCCATTATGAATAGTTAAAAGCTGTCATTACCTAGTCCTGGGAACAATGTGAATTGATGGGAGGCCTGTCTCCTTGTTAGTGAGAATACCATGGGGAAGCCATGCTGAAAGGCAACTCCTAACACTGAACACTAACACCACAGGATCTCAACACCTTGTTTTTTAAATATTGAAGTCAACTTTATTCATGAGTACTTTAAGCTAAAATCAGTAAAAGCTTCCATTAATAGGTTAAATTAAATATGTGGCCTATCTGTATCATTGATNATCACTGAGCGCTAAAGAGGTGAACCTAAAGCTATGGAAAGACAGAGAGGAGCTTTGCANGCAAGCTGATAGGTAAAAAGGAACCAGCCTGGAAGCCACATGCTTTGTGATTCAAACTGCATGAAGTTCTGAAGAAGACAGAGTCATAGAGGGAATGAAAAGCTCAGCACTTAGGCCTGCTAGAAGAAAGGAGATGAGGGAGAATTTTAGAGCTCTTAAGGGGCATTCATTCAGACATAGGAACACAGATGACATTCTGAATTTGTTTAAACCAGCTTCACAACACAGCGGAGCACAGCTAGAACTACCATCCCTTTATTGACACAATGAAGCGAGGTTGACTTCTTAATAGTAACTGCCTTGCCACTGGAAGATGCTCGTGAGGGAAGAAGTACTGCAAATGAAGAGTTCATGTGGAGTGTGGCTATCCGTGTTATCTATTCAACCTGTCTCCACTTGAAAATGAGCATAGTGCTTTGCTTCAGAAAGAATGCTTGTTATGGATGTCTGACTTGAAATACACAAATCTTGGTTAGGGCAGAGGACAAATGTAGGCTCACTCATCAAGCCTTCTAGAATATCTCATGTAAAACATAATACTAGACAAAATAGTTGTATTGAAGCTGGGAAATGTGAAATGTCTCTATACACAGATATGCATTACTCCATATTCTTGAGATCAATATAACTATATTTAATATATTATTATACTATATAAACATAAGACAATAATACACAACTATGAAGAATGTTGATATTTATTTAAAATACACACATGCCTGCACACAGTTGCAAAAGCAAGTACAACATTAGTGACTTAAGTTTCTACTTAAAATTTAGAAATGTATTCTAATTCAAATTAGAAACTTAGGTAACTAATGGTTCTGCTTGTTCAAATTATTCTTTTATTACTAAAAATGTCCAGAGTCCTTCAGCACTGAGAGGATACCATCCTTTAGAGGTTTTGATACCCCAAGACAGTGTTACTGATTGCTTATTTTATCACAGTGTTTTAATGAGTCTCTAATGACATAACTGGCTTTGGGGAGTATGAAGGAGAGTTCCTGGAAAGAAGCTGTGCCTGAAAAGGTTGACTGACTGCTTAAAACTTTAACAGTGGAGAGTTGGAATGCTGCCGTTCAAGAGTTTAATTACAGTGTATCTGGAGCTATCTTTAGCCTCCTAAATAGCCATCTCAGGTCCAGCTCTGTGTTGGAACTTACAAACAGATAAAAACCTCTTGGAATCTGTTACCTTAACAGAATCCAATTTTTCCATCAATCAAATGACGGAGAGTATTGTCAAACAATGNTGGCTTGAGCTTGTGCAGTTCTTGTGCATGCTGACACAGTCACCAGGAGTTCTTATGTGCATCTGCCCCATTGTGCCCTGAAAATGCTCTTTCTTTGATGCCATCTCTCTCTGCTGCCTCTTATAATTTTTTCCACCCAGTCTTAAAAAAGATCTTTGAGGTGTGAGGGGAAGAGAGTGTGTTAGACATCCCATTTAGGGCCAAGCATTCCAAAGTCTCTCGGTCTCCACCAGCTGAAAGGTCTCTGTGTTACCTGCAGTCTGCCTCAAGAAGCTCTTCTGATGAGGCTTGAGAGATGCCCTGAGTGGTGTTTTTAAAATCACTTTAAAATGTGTAAGTTTTAAAAATTGGTGCAAAATCCCTGTTATAGCTAATGTTTTTGTGTACATCAACAAGTCATAAACCACATTTTGGATGGCCTGTACTAGGATATCTTTTTCTCTAAAATAAGTATGATTTTTCATCCTCCCATCCAGAGTATGTCTCTAATTTCCCCTCACATCTGAGCAGTGTTTACTGATGGTACCTCCCTCCCTCTCTGGGTACTTTGCCTGATTGCTTCATCGACCTTATGACTAAGAATTCCTTAATCTTATCTAACTTAAGCTTCTCTCTTCAGGTTTGGGGCCATTACTTCTTGTTTTACCATCTTTAACTATCCTGAGTGATTCACGCCCTCAGGAATTTTAGCTATCCATAAATATAAAATGAAAAAGGCATATCTCATTGCCTGACAGTTTGTGAAAATTGAGACAACTCTATTTTAAAGATAGCAGGACTCTAGGGCATGTGGAGAGAGCTGAGGTAGAGGAAAAGCTTGTTTTGGTGACAAGAGGCAAGGTCACTAATATTTTATGTGCACAGCTCCCTGAAGCTACTGTTCCCTTACCAAAACAATAATGTTTTAATTTGTGTTCTTGGCTTTTATGTCATGTATTGTCCTCCCTTCATGCTTTGAACTCTATCCATAGGCATTCATTTTTCTCTAAATATTGATAGTAAATTTTATATAAAAAATCCCAAGTAAGGGCAGAATTTCTTGTAAATTGTCAAATTGTTATGCTTTTGTAACCATTTCATTCTTATTTTCTCTTTGTTTTCAAATAACTGTGTTTGTTTTGCTTTGAGGCTATCATAACTTCAAGCAGCCACATTATGTGGAACAAATGATCCACTGGAAAATGTATTAGCTAGGAGGTATGGTAGCTATCTCATGAGTACCTGTGGGTGATGTGCTCCAATGAAGTCCCGAATATGAAAGCTTATGAATATGAAGCATATGTTATATGCACTGAAAACAATATAATTATATTTTCTAGTACAAGATATTTGTGCCTGGAAGTTTGTATTTTAAACAATCTAGCCCTTCACCCCCTCTTCTAATCATTTTATTATTAGTATTTAGAGAAGTGGCCATACATACAGTCTACATACATACAGTACATACATACATACATACATACAGTGGCCATACATACAGTATTTGTATCAGCTACAAAAATGATGTAAAGCCACCTGTAACATCAAGCACCTTTCTCACTTGCATGGACCAACTTCTAAATTATCAGATCTGTGGTAGTTTGAAGGATAATAACCCATACAATAATTTTTTTTAAATTCTTCATCCCAACTGGT
Source organism: Neotoma lepida (assembly GCA_001675575.1). Lineage (NCBI taxonomy): Eukaryota > Metazoa > Chordata > Mammalia > Rodentia > Cricetidae > Neotoma > Neotoma lepida. Next base: position 13,175 of record LZPO01117865.1, read on the forward strand.
GGACTGTTTGATAAGAGTTACGAGATATGGCATTGTTGGAAGAGTGTGTCACTGTGGCTGGACTTTGAGTTTTCTGAAGCTCAAGGCAGGCTCTCGTGTTCTCTTTCTGCCTCTTGCCTGTCAAACACGATGTAAGCACTCAGCTACTGCCCTAGCATAATGCCTACCTACCTGGTGCCACACTTCCTGCCACAAAACCTTCTGAACTATAAGCAAGCCCTGAATTAAATGCTTTCATTTCTAAGTTGCCNTGGTCATGGTGTCTCTCCACATCAGCAGCAAACTTAAATAAGACATGATCTGAGTGCTACAGATCTTAGTGCCTCTTCTAAGAAATAGATAATACATCCTAGAAAAGGTAGTCCATGTCAGATGTCAGAAAGGAATTACAAATTGATTGATGCAATAATGCCATTATGAATAGTTAAAAGCTGTCATTACCTAGTCCTGGGAACAATGTGAATTGATGGGAGGCCTGTCTCCTTGTTAGTGAGAATACCATGGGGAAGCCATGCTGAAAGGCAACTCCTAACACTGAACACTAACACCACAGGATCTCAACACCTTGTTTTTTAAATATTGAAGTCAACTTTATTCATGAGTACTTTAAGCTAAAATCAGTAAAAGCTTCCATTAATAGGTTAAATTAAATATGTGGCCTATCTGTATCATTGATNATCACTGAGCGCTAAAGAGGTGAACCTAAAGCTATGGAAAGACAGAGAGGAGCTTTGCANGCAAGCTGATAGGTAAAAAGGAACCAGCCTGGAAGCCACATGCTTTGTGATTCAAACTGCATGAAGTTCTGAAGAAGACAGAGTCATAGAGGGAATGAAAAGCTCAGCACTTAGGCCTGCTAGAAGAAAGGAGATGAGGGAGAATTTTAGAGCTCTTAAGGGGCATTCATTCAGACATAGGAACACAGATGACATTCTGAATTTGTTTAAACCAGCTTCACAACACAGCGGAGCACAGCTAGAACTACCATCCCTTTATTGACACAATGAAGCGAGGTTGACTTCTTAATAGTAACTGCCTTGCCACTGGAAGATGCTCGTGAGGGAAGAAGTACTGCAAATGAAGAGTTCATGTGGAGTGTGGCTATCCGTGTTATCTATTCAACCTGTCTCCACTTGAAAATGAGCATAGTGCTTTGCTTCAGAAAGAATGCTTGTTATGGATGTCTGACTTGAAATACACAAATCTTGGTTAGGGCAGAGGACAAATGTAGGCTCACTCATCAAGCCTTCTAGAATATCTCATGTAAAACATAATACTAGACAAAATAGTTGTATTGAAGCTGGGAAATGTGAAATGTCTCTATACACAGATATGCATTACTCCATATTCTTGAGATCAATATAACTATATTTAATATATTATTATACTATATAAACATAAGACAATAATACACAACTATGAAGAATGTTGATATTTATTTAAAATACACACATGCCTGCACACAGTTGCAAAAGCAAGTACAACATTAGTGACTTAAGTTTCTACTTAAAATTTAGAAATGTATTCTAATTCAAATTAGAAACTTAGGTAACTAATGGTTCTGCTTGTTCAAATTATTCTTTTATTACTAAAAATGTCCAGAGTCCTTCAGCACTGAGAGGATACCATCCTTTAGAGGTTTTGATACCCCAAGACAGTGTTACTGATTGCTTATTTTATCACAGTGTTTTAATGAGTCTCTAATGACATAACTGGCTTTGGGGAGTATGAAGGAGAGTTCCTGGAAAGAAGCTGTGCCTGAAAAGGTTGACTGACTGCTTAAAACTTTAACAGTGGAGAGTTGGAATGCTGCCGTTCAAGAGTTTAATTACAGTGTATCTGGAGCTATCTTTAGCCTCCTAAATAGCCATCTCAGGTCCAGCTCTGTGTTGGAACTTACAAACAGATAAAAACCTCTTGGAATCTGTTACCTTAACAGAATCCAATTTTTCCATCAATCAAATGACGGAGAGTATTGTCAAACAATGAGCTGTAACACACCTACCTGATGTGTCCAACAATGTGTTTAAAAAGTGTCTTAATATATCACTTTTTACAAAAAAAAAGTATGAGTGTTTCTATGTTGAAACATGAAATTTGGAGGGACCTAGATCTATGTCTAGTTACACATATTTGGCTCCAGAGCAAACTATCATCCCTTTTGAAATGAGTCATGCTTTAACATCAATAAGAGTGATCAAAATAACAAAATAAGTGGAAGTATCCACCAATTTCAACATTCATTAACAAGCCTGTAAGATATCAAAAGGCCTTTTAACTAATACTTCTGTCTAGGCTACCTTTTAGATATTAGCTCATTGGCAGGTAGGTAGAACTAATTGATAGACTGAGCCATGTAAACTTCCTCAGCAGAGGCAGCTCTTAGGGAATATGAGACTGTGTAAATAGACTATTTGATTAAGTTGTAAAGCCCTGGGGAATAGCCTGGANGCCTACTATATAAATATAACANATGGCTAAGCACGTGCTGTGTTGTACTAAGGCTTGGTTTAGTGTAGCCATCAGTGTTTACATAGAGCTCTTAAGAGACAGAGTATCCAACTCCTCAAAGCCTAATCATGTGTTGGCACCATTGTTCTGTCATGGCAGTTATATGAAAACAGGCAGAATTTTGCAAATTAACACTCCAGAGAATATCCACCTGTTAACTGTTCACAATATTTTTGTTACGTTTTGTATGTTTTCAGAAGTGTTATTTCCTCTAAGAAACTTACGAATTCCTGGCCCCCTTTCAGTTATTTTAAGTGGTGTTCTGCCTCCTCCAGGACAGNATTGCTTAGTAATGCTCACTGTAAAACAGCNTATGAATGAACATGCATTGAAATTAAACACCGTGTGGCTTCTTCCACAGTCCTCTTGAATCTTCATCTATTACCTTAGGTGTAGTTCCTTCCCACTCAAACTGGGGACATTAACGTTAAGAGAGAAAAGAGAAGGTTAGATCAACAAAAAAATCCTTGAGGAAACACCACACAGATCAACAGAGACAACAGTATTTGTGCAGACTGTCCACTGAAATGCCTCTCTTGCAGGACTTGGACAAGTGAAAATAATTCTCTTTGCTTTTTCTGAAAAATGAAAAACAATTAGGAAAAATGTGTAAGACAGGTATAATTTTGGTATAACTTGTTTATTTTTATTAATAAGTCAGGTAGATGACAAGATAGAAATAAATACTTTTCAGGAAGCTTAACCAGACACCAGAATAGTTCCAAGTAACACACAATAATCAGAATTAAATCTTTAATAATACTTATATTTTTCTAGTATAATTTTCTTCAGTAAAACAATTTATTTATGAAAATAATCTTGATGGTATGCACCTCCTATTTCCTCCATCCAATTCCTTTCATACCCCACATGCCTCTTCCAATTTTAAGTCTTCCTTCCTTCCTTCCTTCCTTCCTTCCTTCCTTCCTTCCTTCCTTCCTTCCTTCCTTC